>MNPL01013866.1:976-20625 GCA_002081605.1 Tropilaelaps mercedesae | reverse complement strand
ATATATATATATATATATATATATATATATATGGAACGGTGGAAGTGTTTGCATACTTTTTCACAGCGCTTTCACAGATCGATAACACCCTATCCTAGAGCGATCTTAGTAAAAATGACCATAAGTAAATAATAGCGAATACTATCAATTCTATAATTTTATAATACTAAATAGTAAAAAATGTTGGTAAATAGATATATGCGTTGTATTAATCATCTAACCGACAATTTGCTCATGTACGTGCAATGTATATAAAATATTATTGTATTCTATTACTAGGCCAGTATAGTCCTATAACATTCATTTTTGCTGTTAAATGAAAGCAGTCTAAACAGTCATAACATGACGGCGTTAAAGAAAATATTATTTGAGAACGGTAGCCCTTTTAATATATCATTTTTATGCGACACATTATCATATGTTCGAAATCGACACCACGCCTGCCCGTATGCTCTTACATATTCGTGCAGTATCAATGATTACGGAAGAAAGACCAGGAGGACAGAGGGAGATGGAAAGAGAAACGGAAGCGCAATGTATATAGTAAAGGCTTGTACTGTTCATTAAAGGAACAGAGTGTTTTCTTTCTAACCAGTTAGCCTTGATATCGATTTGACTGGACCACTCGTAGTTCGTGGCAAAACTAGTGATCGATAAATTTATCTGTTCCCTGCTTAATCGAGCATCTTTATCTGGCTAGAGGCTTGTGCCCGTCTTTCGTCGTCCTTTTCTGGTAGTTTTGCTGGGAGACGTGGCTTCGACTCAAATCAAAGACAACTGAGCCCACACAGATTTGCGAGCAGCGACCAGTCCGGCAGATATTTTTCGGTCAGTCGAATTCTGCAAAGCAGCCGTCCTCCTGGATGTCCCAATCTAAATCATTAAGCGAAATAGATCCAGTAAAAAAGCAATCTGCATCATTGTAACTGTATTTGATAGACGCAGCGATAATAATACCGATCATATCAGCAGTAATAGCGGTAGTCATATCTTGTAGCTGTATCGAGTGCCGTTTATTAGACTTAAGACTGACGTGTGCGTACCTGTGTATGTGTGTTTCTGTCGATGTGTGCATATTTCTAGCTTCTGTGAGATTCTTGCTGCTTTACCTTATAACGGGTAGGTTAGCTAGTTGGACTGTATGCCGTTGCATGCAGCAACGACCACCTCTAGAAGGCGCTTGCAGCAGATATTCCGTCTGAACGAACACGCCCTAATCAATCAAGATTCTTTTAACTGGCGCGGGCTTGTTTATGTTTCTTGTCATTAGGCCAGGAATCAGCGAACATGCACGAGGAAGGAGGATAAATGAATTCGAAAACGATTCGTGGTGGATTCGTAATGGGAATTTTACGATACAGTAGGCAACTGGGCAGAATTGAATAAGTTTTGCTTTGTCATGTATGCTTTATTAAGAAGCCCCTGTTATTTTTCATTTCTGACAATCTTCTATCGAGAATTTAAACGCATGGATGTACATACATATGTATAGAGTAAGTCTACCAAGACAAAACGACCAGAGGATTAACATTAACTCTTTGATGCGTTTTCATGTGTAAGGCAAAAAGTGGACCTAGCAACAATCGTTTATGTCCGAAAAATGATCATTATCTTTCGGCATTGTATGACATTCTTTGCATTGGTAAAAACGTATGCTTCATCCGCAAAAACGGATGCATATGCTTTGTAGGTATAAAGGAACCAAAAACAGTCATACACCAAACGGTAAACGCAGTTACCGATAGTTAAATTTACCTGAATAGAAGCAATTATGATATGGTTTAAATTAAATTATTACCCTGCCTTGCCAATCTACCACCGGCGTTGAATGATCATATTCACCTTGTTCATACAAAGTTGTGATCCTAGTAAAACAATAATTGGCACAGACATATTTCTCTTGTTGGCCCCGATTGCACGGTTCATAGTCTAGTGTTGCCGCTCAAAAAAGTGTTTCTGGTTTGGACTAGAAGAAAACAGCTTTGTGTGGCTCATTTCAGTGTGCCACCCAATATCACATGTAAATAATATGGGAGCTCATGTTGAAAAGGCTCTATCCGAAAACAAATTATTCTAGGCGAATAGGTCACGCCGGCCTTAATTATGCTGTACAGCAAAATTGTTTATGCATGTACAGATTTTTAAAGGTTCCTAATAATATGTTTCTTCCAATGTACTCATAATCATCTAAATTTACTAGTATGATTAACATAGTTTTGGTTTTTAGAAGTACATAATACTCTCCCGGCCATATTTTTGCTACATGGACATGTTTATGTGTACAAATGGGGTTCGATATGTTACTTGTTAATGTACAATGATGTTAATGTACAATGATGTTAATGTACAAGGGAACACTATTTAAAAATGTAGTACATAACTAACTTAAATATGTAGATTCCCTTCGACTTCAAGTAATGGTGCACTTGTATGTCATTAAATAACTAAGAGATTTCGAATTCGTAGTTGTTTTATATTTCATAGATGTGCAATTTGTGAATGTTCTACAGTGAATCTAATTTATTATTATAATATTGAAAAATGTGAAAACGGGGCGGTCACGTCATTCCACAACGAGTTGGTTGCTTACTTAGCAATTATTTTTATTGGTCTTATTTGACCTTATTTCCGTCCAGAGCCGTCGATCAAGACCAGTCAAGATGAGAACTTTAAAAACAAACAAGTGCACCAAAAGCGCTCAAAAATCTCGTGAGAAAAGTCAAGAGGCGTTATATCGCCAAATCTTAAAGACCGGTCAACATCTCTGTCTTGCAAAATTACGCTCCTAGAGAATCCCTTACTGTTCTTTAAAATATGGCAAAAAAAACTGTTGCTCTAACAACAGGCCATGTCATATTTGCTGCAGCTGTGGTCGGTGAGACTAAGTAGTTTGTTCTAAGAATGGCGTTTGCCAGTATAGATCTCGCAATATCATTTTTCTGTGGAAAAAATGAAGCTTTATAAAGACAATTGAGCTAACAGCGCAAAAAAATTTCTTCGTGCGGACCTAATTTCTACAGAAATACGCAAATATAATAGCGGATAGCGAAATAATAATAATTTTAGTCATTGTAATCGTATACTTATCTAATAGGTATGACGATTAGTATACCTCAAAGGGCTTCAGATAGTTCGGGGTTCATATTGCTACGAAAATTTTGTTCCATGAGTACTCGCAAGATTAGATCGGTGTTTTCGGTTAGATTAAATGCTGGCTGTCTTTTTAGAAATTGCTCCACATCTGATGACACTGCGAATGAACTTTTTCCTACCTTTCTATCGAGATTGTGTGCTGTCCGTTCCGATATGCTTAGCATCGAAAAGGTCACTTCAGTGGATCTTAGACAAGAAGGCCAAACGGCATACCGCCATACTCGTGGTTGGAGGTGCTTAGGAAGTTTCAGACGTGTACAAAAATGCTAATTACATTCTGACGCTCACAAAACAATAGGGCCTTGTCACGCAAGCGTTGTTAAACGAGTACGAAAGTCCGATTAGGACTGCAATAACGGCCGGAGTTGAGCGGAGTAATCAGTTATGAATATTGCATGAGCACTAATATTTTCAAGCTATACAACTATAGAAAATCAGAAATAAACTTCGAGTGAGTAGCAAAAAGTACACTACGTGCCTGGTATATTGCACAAGATCGCTCAAGGTAAGCTCATAAAACAGACTTAATCCTAGCCATAGCAACGATTTAAATATTGTACATTGATCTATTCGAGCGCTATGATGGTTTTGTTGTGCTATTACTTTCATCTTCGCTTTCAAGAAGGTATCCTTCGACATTGCGAAATCTAGGTATCATATAGAGTGCTTAAAGATAGCACAATTAGGTATAATTGCATTGCATCCAATAATCACGGAGAGTTATATCTAAAGTTTCAGTAAATCTGAAACGTCTATAAAAGTACAATTCTAGATCGATTTCGTTCGTCTGCGCGCCGATTTTATATACCAGTATGGTGTAATTCTATACGTTTTAGAAAGTGATACCATCCGTACTATTTTCAACTTTCTTAGACGATAGCATTATTAGCCCATTATTAGTATTAATATTCTCGCGGTACCATTGTATTTCTTCTTTTATTATCCTAAACTGACGCTGTCACCTAAAAATACGCACGTTAAAATAAACTGATTATATGTGCATTGCATTACATACATAATTCACGTAATAATATAATTCACGTATGTTCTTTTGGTATATGTTATCAACAGTTGTTGAATACCTGATAATCATCTATATTTAACACACGTTCCAAACCAAGTTCAGTAAAATTTTATCAGTCGATGTATACGCACGCTTCATCTCTAAAATTCCAGAGCGGGTTTGGTACTCGCATTCTCTCTTGGAGAAAACGACCTCCAGACAGGGTAAGAAATTCCCTCGCTCATGGCTGCGCGCCGTCCAGAAGCCTTCGAAAAGAAAATGAAGCGCCTACACTGCTTTAATTTTAAAAGGGCTTTTCTAGCTTCTTGTCATCTTGAATAGTATGTAGCATAGGATTACCGCAAGCAGCACTCAAAGCTATTGAATTGGAGGAATTATGTTCCACAAACAATATGCCTTAACAACTACGTGATAATTTGATTGGTTTACCAGTGTATTTTATATGCAATTGCGGTTGGTCCAATTTGGGTTGCACAAACGCCAAACTCAATGCCAGAACAGTTCGAAGCGCTACATGTTCGGTGCATCAAAGCCACTCACTGATCTCTTCTAGGTGCACGAAGATGACTACGAAGACCAAAACAGACACGTTATGTGTCGACACAGACAGATTTGACAATCATTTCGTTTCATCACATTTATATTCCGTATTTACCACAGCAATCGTTAATTTAGATGTGTTTTGAACCTGTGTAATTATTCGTTGAGCATGCGTGGTTCAACCGTACTGTAAGACCTCGTATTCAAGAGGCCCATTTTCTACACTCATTATTTTAGTCGTTTTCTATGTTGGGGGTTGTTTTTTTGCTCAACTGAATGGTCTGCTGAGTTACACTGAATGGTCACTTCTTTACCTTAAACATGTAAAGAGCTATCGAAGCTTAAAGGTAATTCGACCATCGATTTGCTCGCGCGATTCGCACTATTAGAAACAAAAAAGTAACAACATCATAATCAGGTATCCATTATAAAAACACACTTTCATTTCACGGCGCTGCCAGTGCCAATGGGAAACATGCTTCCACCCATACCGATGTTAACCGTATGTATGTTAACCGATTGCTGTATCACTGTTAAAAGTATTAGCACATCAAGATAACTCTTACTACTAGTATTATCCCAATAGTATGAAAAATAGTGATAGTAATAATAATAAAAGCGCTAACCGTTTCAACAATTTTATCCAACAGAGGTACTTCTTGCCATCTACACCTTCAGGTATTGTTACAGGTACACTTCTGTTAACTTTGCGGATGAACTTCTACCTGTCATTCTATCGGGAATTGTTGCTGGTGTATGCTTGTCGTCTAAAGAGTCGCTTACGTGGATCTTAAACACGAAGGGACATGGAAATGCCGCAATTTCGGTTGTCGGTGGCGCCCAGGAAGCTTTGGATGCCCACAATAACTCCGACTACGTTCTTACACTTCAGACTCGAAAAGGAATTGTCAAGAATGCGCTTATAAACGGGTACGTAGGTATGTCATAGTCATGGTTCCTAATGGAAATCGTTAATTTAGCCCATAAATGCCCCCACAATGCAGGTACTAAGCTTGGTATGATTGTCTTATACCCAAGTTGTCTGAAACAGGGCAGCGCGCTGCAAAGGATAGAATATAACTTGGATCAGGTTACCAAAGGCGGAAAACTGGTCCGTTTTTGTGTTGCCTTTGGAGAACTGTTGAAATACAATGCACCTATAAGTCCGTCAAATTACTGGCGTATTATAATAGACTTAGCTGAGCCCAACAATACACACTGTTAGAAAAGATATCAGATCAGGCAGGTATTGCAGAATATTACAAGACTAATGTATTACATAGTAACATACGTTAATTGTTCTTTTACTAAACATATCGTTGATTTGTTAACAATATATATATATATATATATATATGTCACAGTCCTGATTAGAACCATTCGTGCCAGTTTAACCTTTTGTCAAGCTTTTTAACAGCGTGCGTTAACGTGGCACACCATAGGGGCAATCGGTTTTGGCTAGCGAAGTGAAAATGCTCAGGCTCAAACTAACCTGTTTGGTGGCTTTGGCCATTACAGAAAAAACGGGGGTAGTTCGTGATTAGTATAGTACTATCTAGCAGAAAGACTAAGTCTTTTATACATATGATAGTGTTGACCATAGCACAAATGCCATCACCCCCAGCTATCAGTTGAGCAACTGGCTATAGTACTCTAGTATCTTTGGGGGTCTCCTTTCATGATTGTAGACATCGACAACTACGAAACTGCTAACGGCTCGGCGCGTTTACAAAATCCGACCAAACAATAGATACTTTACTAACCGCGTTGTAATTTCTGTGTTATAGGAGCGCCGGCTTTGGGAACGTGGCCGCCTGACGCATTGAAAGTCTTTAAACAGAACACGGCGGTTGAATGAACAGGCAAGCGGCATAAACGATTGAAGATGAAAGAGTCGAGGCATGCCATATAGACAGACAGACAGACAGACATCAATGAAAACGAGATGATCATACAAAGCGGCTTTGAAATAATGGTCTACGCATAAGACTAGAAAGATTATACCATTTCGATAATATGACTAAACATATTTATGCATTTATGTGCATATAGCATAATATATATACGGTGATATGCGGACACCATATTGCTGATTTGGTAATTTATAAGGTCTTTTGTAGTTAAGATTAGCGCGCCTGGCTAGCTGTATGTATAAATGTGCATTTGTTTTAATGACTATGTCCTAGTGAAGAAATAATTAACAGTAAGTTACACACGTGGTAAGAATACGTTGGCTTCCGTTGGGTATTACTTATTAAAATTAGTTGACTTAGCCTTTCTTTTTTTCTTTTAATAAAGGAATCCTGGACTCGACATTGACAATAACATAAAAATACAACTGGGGCCAATTATCCCTTAAATAATTCAGTTTAAGCTCTTTTTTATTGGGCTAAAGGAGGCGTATTGTATATCATTTATGCAAGAGTGTAAGTTTCGCTTACATCTATTTGTATTTTTATTAAATTCTATAAGCATAAAATAAAATTCTATACGTCTCATATTTACGATATAATGACAACCAGAGACGTCCAGAACAAAGGGAACCTCAATTAAATGAAACCAAGTGACGTCACAACAGTGGAAATGGCTCTAGTAGCTGTATGATGTACGCATGAAGTTCAATACTTAAGCTGCCTGGCAACTCGGTACGCGAGCACAAAGTTGGACGCACTTTGAAGAACTTATCAATCACGTTATTCTTTCATAGCCTACCAAACCTTTCAAGCTCAGCGCTACTATAGACTGGCTTAATGTTCGGTAGCACATTGTTTGCTTTTAGAACAGAACATCTTTTGGAGACACGTGATAAAAATTTATTTTAAAAAGCAGGTCAGAGTCTCAATGTGACTTCTCAGATACGATTAACACATTCCACATGGCCTTCATTGCTTCAGTGCTATTAAAGCTAGTGGTATAATAGTATACGAGCAAAAAAATATACGAACAAAGGGGTCAATATGGTATCATTAACAACGTGAAACTAAATCTCTTGTATTGATTAAAGTGGAGAACCGTTGAATTGGATGATCAGACAGACGTAGTCCTAATCGCTAGGATGAACTCGTGATATTTGTTTTACACTCCGCATTTTTAGTGCGCGGATCATGTCTACGCTACAGCCTCTATAGATTATATGCGAAACTTCAATTTATGTTATATTGATCAAAGATTTCTAACTCTGCATCAAAATTGTAGCTTTCATGGATATGGTCATCTAATGAACGTGTGCTCAAATCTGTTGCTATCATTTTAGTGCTGATTTGGTACTTGTGTTCTGTTTCAGAGAAAATTATCTGCGCCGTTATGATTTCTCCGTCACTGTCTTGCGAACGAGGCACATTCCAGAACTTTTTACATGCGTTGATTAGTGGGGAATCTATCTGTAAATGTTCAAATCAGCTTGGAAGGTATTACCGCCGTTTCTAGTCTCCAAATATATTACTATTATTCTTTGTAATTGTATGTGATATCAGCAAAAATTCCCAAAGGGATATTTGGATCACCTGTTGAGATGTGGTTTTAAAGACAAGCTTGATCTATGGTCTTCGAGCAGAAATTGTATATAATTGCACCTATTTGAATCATTCAATCGATTCGAATCTGTTCGATCCCCGTCGTTGAGCATTTATATTTATGTGGGGTCCGTCTTATGAAGTAATGCAACAAGCGGTACCGTGTACGTTAAATGTTGGCTGACGGTTAGCCCTAAAAAAATAAAAAAATATTTGAATCATTCAGGCAATATTCATTGCTACGAGCTGCTGCTTTGTCAAAGCGAATGCGACGCACGGATATGTATTTTAACGGACGCATACACGCGCTTTTATATATTACAATGCACATATTTCGACCATTTCATTCAGTATTTTCTTTTATTTGTGCTAGTATTCAAGAAACATAATCTATTCGTTATTTTCATGGTCAGGCAGCGGCCTTACGGCTAGAAACTAACTTTTCAAGTTCGAAGAAGAAAGTGCGCTACTCCGAGGCTTAAAATCGAAATCCGTCGGTCGTCTTAGATTGTTCTCAGCAAAAGTACGAAAATCAGGACTTAGTCGCTAAAGTTGACTAGTTCACGTAGTTCATTGAACGGGTTCATTGTATGGTTCGAAATACACACGATATAATTTCTCTCAGTCTGCTTTCAAAACGGAATCGTTAAAGCACAATTCTTTTTTAAATATTTAATTGCAGTTGGTGCTCCAATTCAAGTCGAGCAAACGGAGATTCCAACCCTAGACCAAATAGCGGATTTTTATACTCGACACCTCGAAGAAGTCGCCAATCTCTTCGAAAGACACAAAGCCACTTGTGGAGAGTCGAATAGGTATCTTATTATTGCGTAATCGCGGCAAACTTCCGCATAATAAAACCTCACTGTTGCTTGCACTTTTAACCTGAATACTTCTTTTCGTTGTGTCCCTAATAGCATTTCTTACTTTATACACAGGTCGTTATTTCTAAAGGCCACAGTGTACTTCGCCCTCGTTAAACAATTCGTCTTCTAGCAAAATGTTGCTTTTCAAACGGGGTCTTACAATGGCACGTGTTTGAAGCAGACGTGGCTGAAACTGTGCAATGCGTATCACAAAATACTTTATTTTTAAATCAATTATTAATAAATTAGACCACCGTAGGGACGGCTAAGTGACAGCGGCTTTGAGCTCTACATTTTGCAGTCCGATGGTAGTTTGATTTTGTACTTGACATTGCACAATCAGCGAGCGCTGAAAAACAGTATATATATATATATATATATATATAAAGTATCAACTACTACATTAACTGATTGTCATAAGCTACGTAAAAGACTTTTGGCATGAGCCGAATTTATACTATCATTTAATCAATTATGAAATAGAAAGCCATATACTATAAAAATACACGTGATACCTAAAAGTCCTTATGGGTGAACACGACGCTAAAATAAGCACAAACAAAAAATGTAATTGTATTACAAATATATCACGATAGTTGTGCCTATATAAATATATATATATATATTGATTGAGCAAAAAATTTTTTGTGAAGTGTCTAAAAAGTGCCCGTGGTTTTCATTGATCATTCCTCCTACACCTCTCTCTTACCGATTGGCCGAATGTCGGCGAGGCGATAATATAGCAAGAAGATACCAAAGTCTTTAAGAACACTCGGAAAAATAGAAAAATTTTCATGTCAAACTTAATACACAAGATGAAAAGACAAAAGAGTATCCAACACATATAATGTCGTTGCTGATATAAATCATTAATGGGCCCAGAAAATGAGATTGATATTGAGTTTGTGCATTTCCTTGATAATGCTTGCCTGAAATCTGCATGTGCATGTATATATAAGATGTACACTTTCGGTAAATACAGAATCACTGGAGGGCATTTTAATCTTTTTTGGGAGAATCCATGGTGTTCTTATAGAAGGTGGAAGTTTACACGCATTGAGTTACAAAGTTTGATGACTACAACCGCGTAAGAAACATGGAGCAGGGTTTTACCTATATTCCTATAGTCTTATATATATATTTAGCAAAATTTAGAATGTTCTTTTCATCCTCATGCCAGGCTAACTCCAGCAACTACTGTTATCAAGAATACTATATACTTAGCCCTTGCCTCAATATTACATTACAGGAAGATTAAAAACGAAAGCCCCTGAAAGGAGGCTAATAGGCCCCATAAACGCGAACAACGGACATAACGAAAATGTAATACCCAACGTATAGCTTGGACTCCGTATATAACAAAAATTAAGGGAAAATAGGAAGGAAAGGAAGGGGAAATAAACGTGTGTATTTGTTAACGTTTGAAGTATTATTTAGGTTAGCTGTTTATAGAAATGCAGCTTAAAAATCTAGTCAAGGAGTTTAACTTTTTAGAGATCAAAGGCCTTAGGAAAATATTTTTGAAAAATAAGTGCCTTGTATATAACGTTAATTTAAATCTAAAATGCGAATTCGTTAAAGGCTCTATCTTACAAAGTCGGGGATGACAAACTCAAAATGTACTTTCGTCGCGTCTATGATTAGAAATCTTATAATTGATATCTATCGAGAGGAATAATGTCATAACTGAATCACTGGTCAAAGTCTTCGAACGGTTTCCGAAAGGTATATACAGGCGATTTCGCACAATCGCCGCTCCACTTCCCCGTTGGTCGCCGGGGTCCTACCGGAATGGGTACTTTTTTGTTCACTATCCGCTGCTCTCACTCGAGCAAGCGCAACATATTAGGTTCCAGTTTGCTTGGGCATGCCAGTTGTGATGACTTGTAGAAAGTCCAAAAATAATGTCTGCAGCTATCGCGTCTGTTGTTTGACGCGACGTGTAAGGTAAAATACAATGAATAGCATTCTCCGTGCTGGTATTTTGTGATAGTTAAACGATAAAAGTGTCAAAGTCTCTGGTTTCACAAGCTTTCCAGTTACTTTCTAGATGCTACTTAGCCGAGATACTGTAGAAAGGTGCTTTGAATATCCCGAAGCACTTCTAAGCGCTGGCTATCTTTACGTAGTTTATTGGTATAAAAAATGATCATATGGATATTTTCAGTGTACTGTCTCCTGTTCGACTTTAAACGCCGATTTTTAACTGCTACATATTTAAATGTGCAAATATTGCTGAAGGGGCCGATTCTATTCGATTGTAAGAGATATGTCTAAATGCTGCATTACCAGCTTTGATAAAAGAAAATCCTTTGCGATCTGTACCAACTGAATAGTTGTTACAAAGGTTGCTAAAAATATCGTTTTGTCTATTGTGTTGTCCAAGCGTTTATCTCAATCTAATGCAGTCTCTCCTTGATGTTCTCACTCGGAGAGCCCAGATGCACAGTGGGACACCTATGGCACCAGACAGTAGAGGTCTTGTGGTTTTTCTAAAGGCAGCCGAAAGAAACGGTGTGTGCTTTAAGACACACGAGACCACGCCGCTCAGTGAAGAAACTTTCTATCTTTTGAGTTTTATGCTATAAGGCTAAATCGTCTCAGTGCTTGTATGGGTATTATAATACTGCCCATATTACAAACGGGTGGAAGAAAGGCTTTGTTGTTGACAAACGTATTGTGACCTAGAACTTTTGAAAAATTAAAAGTTGAAATGTCAACTACAGCAATTGAAACGCCAACAGCAAAGACAACAACTTCAAGTAAGGAATCACTCATTGAAACGACCGAAGCCCAGCCACCAATTAAAACTGCAAAGGAAGATGCCCAGCTGCAAATCGTCCCACTTCGAAAGGTTTGAGTCCTGACTAATATGTGTCCGTTGCGCTCTGTGTTAGCACGAATGGGTATAATAAGACTCTCTAAGTACTAAAAATTTCTCGTAAATAAAAAGTATTCTCCCCACAACAATACAGGCGAGAGGCAGTGTCGAACGATCTATGTCGACATTTCAGAAAAGTCGATGACTTGTTAAACATCGTTCAAGCCATGTTTAGCAAGTTCGCTAAACTTCGCGAATTTGCTCAATACGGGAGCAGTAATAGTAGTCGCCTATTACCTTAGAATGCCTGCATAGTTTCAATCTATAGCACTAAAGTATAGACTTCGGCGTAATTTTAGTGCTCTAAAACTATACCCAAGCAGAGAGAGAGTCTAATTTATGTAATAGTGGGTGGTTCTCTCCAAATCCATTTCATGCTTAGCTCACCTGAGGACTATATAAACTAATATTCCGTTAGTGTAGTAAAAAGCGTAAGCTTCAACTGCGTGGTTTACTCAGCTGATATCGCCTAATACAGTTGTGTAATCAGTTTCCACGCACAGAACGCAGGGACTGAGACGCTCGTTGTGGCTTTACCACCCTGCGTAAACGTGACCAGCGTTTCTCAGCCATAGGTATTGATGCGATATGGATATGGCAACTCAGGAGAAACGGAAGACGAGGTGAAATAAACCCTGATACGCTAAACAGGTATCTTTTACCACCGAATCAACAATCCCAATATTGTACTGATTTTTTTATACGCAAATTGGGGTACACTTATGGTTTGATTTGCGTCTGAGGTTCGGAAATCTAGGTTAACGCTCAAAGCATATCCTGCTTGTCTAGATTCACCTTGCTCTCTTAAATCTGAAAACAATAGTTAAAACTTATAGTAGTTAATATTTTTATCTTGTCTACTATTTATTATTTGATCGTGGAGTCCGCTTACACATTAGCTCTACAAGATATTTTCTGGGAGAACGAAAGTAATTTCCGTTTTTTGAGCATCAAATGCAGTATTCAGAAGGATTGCGTATACATGGTTCTTATCTTTTCCCTATTTACTTACAATGTTTTATTTATTTGTACATGTTTACCATTTCAGATTACCCGATTCATGGGAGTAGAATTCGCCCCAATCAACACTCCTCTGAAGAGGCGACTCCAAACATTTTCAGTTGCTTCGATGAGTTTCTCCTTCCTCTTTGCAGGTTTAGGTGGCTATTTGCTAAGCCTTTATTTATTCTTCTTTTCTGCTTACTACTGGATACCGCTCGTTTATTTGGTGTGGTTTATTTACGATATTGATACGTGTGAACGCGGAGGAAGACGCTGGTCTTTCTTGAGAAAGCTCCGGTTATGGCAATATATGGGAGACTACTTCCCCGTTCGACTCATAAAAACCGCTGAGCTACCCGCCGATAGAAACTATATAATGGGGTATCATCCCCACGGAATAATGGGTGCTGGAGCAATTGTGAACTTTGCCACCGAAGGAACGAACTTTAGCGAAGTGTTCCCGGGTATGTGGAATTAGCTTCTTGGTAAGGTAAAAACCTCCTTTTTAAACCTAGAAGCACATCTCTTGTAGCTCAAAATATGCCGGGAAGATATTAGTGCAATTCAAGTGTATTATGTCTTTCTTTGTTTTTGAATTAAAATCTTCCACTTTACGTTGTGCAGCTCGTAAAACAGAGTTTTTTTATGCACAACCTTAGACTCGAGGTATATTCTCATTCTTGACTTCAATAAAAGCCAAGTAGATTTGAAGCTGTTATATATAAAATATACTAGATATTAAATTTGGCAAGGTAATGAGATTGCTCGAATATTCCTCGTTTTATGAAGCGCACTACTCCACATATTCCACTGCTATATTGATGAAAGGGAACTGACTAGATTTGCTACACTAAAAAAAATTGTTTGGTTTTAAGCTCTATGTAGAGAAATCGCGCTTCGAGATTGACACTAGATAAGTTTTTCGGGTCATGCCACTCATACATTTCATCATTCTGAAAAAGGTTGTTTGATGTGGGAACTATGCGCGCAGCTGCTTTCAAAAAATATTTTATGCTCTCCATTCGCTGAATGCGAAAAATATTTCTTGAAAGTAAATGCGTAAGCATATTCGTACTACATTCTCGACATTTTTGTGAGATCAATACGTGGTCTTCCTTTTTTATTTCGTATTGTTTTCAGGCATCGTACCGCATCCACTGACATTGCGCATGAACTTTATGTTTCCATTCTACCGCGAGCTACCTTTGCTCTACGGGATTTGTTCTGTATCGAAACAATCACTCAAATGGATCCTTAACAAAAAAGGAGCAGGAAATGCAGCTGTAATTGTCATTGGTGGAGCTCAGGAAGCTCTGGCTGCTCACCGAGGAGACGATTATCACCTGACGCTTACGCATCGAAAGGGCTTCGCCAGGGTAGCCTTGGAGAATGGGTAATCACAGAATCACGTTACGGCTCGCTCAGTGCACTAGAATAGGTCAACTTTACTACATAGCTGCTCGTTAGAGTTTAATGATGACGCGGGACCAGCACGCTTAGACATAAAGAATCATATTATTAAAAATTCGAAAACCAGGTTTTACTGAAGGTTTCTAATAAATCTTGTGGTCTTACCTTTATTTCCTTGATTCCCAGTGCGTCACTGTACACGAGCTTCACACCGGAACACTTCATGATATTCTGAAGCAAGCAGTTTCCGCTAATCGTTCAAACAGCATGTATTCCACATGTAGCTGCGTGTTCGGGAATGCCATTCTCTTTTCTCTCTCTACGATACGTGGGACTTTATGTTGCGTAGGGGTGTTTTTAAAGCTAGGCACTGTTGAACGAATAAAGCATGGTTAAAAGTACGTTAATCATATTTGCTGTGTTGTTCCGAAGAGCGAAGGAATATGTAAGTCTGAAAAAAACCTTTCGGAAAACGTGGGGATATGCTATGCTTACATTTTTTCCCACAGTACTTTGAGGGAAGAATATGTGGTAATACCGAGGACGAAGCTTTGCAAGTCGATAACTAGTTACCTAAATCTAAATATTATATAAGGGCATTGTAACGACAGTCTTCGGGCCAGGTCGTAACAATTCTTTGTCTACCGACGAACTTTTCGACAAATCTGTTCCAAGGTAAAGTGTGTCAAGGCCTAGCCGAAACCAAATTACATCTTGAGGTATATGGCCGACTAATGTTCGCGCATGGTGAAGTTACGCTTGGTTTCCTCGCTAGGCGCGATATATACGTATTATTTACTTATTCTACGCAACATCACCGCAAGAAGCCATTAAAAGTTTGAAGAATACAGTCGCCTCGTACGAATAATGGTGATTACATCAAGCTCTCAATCACCAGCTTTTTATCAAGGTGTTAGTTCGTATGCTTTAGTTTACTTAGGCTGAACAGGCATTGTAGGTACACCTGTAGATATTATTGACCGTTTTACATAAGTTTATAATAAAAATGAATAAGGTTATTTATAATTGTATATTGAATCAAGGAAATTACGTTTTGGGTTACACATAGGGCTGATCTGGTACCGGTGTTCTCGTTTGGAGAAAATGACATTTTCTATCAATTGAAAAACCCCCCTGGATCGAAAATTCGCACTTTCCAAGAAGCAATAAAAAAATTCGTTGGAGTCTCACCTGCGCTATTTCACGGGAGAGGAGTGTTCCAATATACATGGGGCTACGTACCCTTCCGGTCGCCTATCACCACTGTTGGTGAGTACCACAGCTTGAAATCATTACTCAAAAACGGTGGAGGCAGTCCTACTGTCTAAAAATTACAACAAAAATTCAACACGAAAGACTAAATTATATGTGTTTTTTCTGATAACTTATTTTTCAATTAGTATATATACACTTTATTTATATGCACAATAAACAAACGTTTATAGTCATGTTTGGCAGAATTGTACAACGAACGGATCTATAATATGTAGGAGGATATATAAATGATTAATTTTCTGAACGGAATTTCGTCTCTGATAACGAAAAGTGCTCCTAAGATACTTGTAGCCAAATTTATTTTACTGCATAGACCTAGGTGCCAAAAAATTGTATGCACAGTAACAAAACACGTGAAGTGTTTCGCTTTCAGTCGGCGCTCCAATACACGTAGATCGGGTATCAAATCCAAGCAAGGAGCAAGTGGATGAATTGCATGCCAAATATGTGGCAGAACTTATCGACCTCTTCGAGACCCATAAACATCGCTGCGGAGAATCTGGCAAGAAGCTTATTCTCGATTAAATATCTGCTGCTTCAGTTCTCCGTCTATGTTGAAGAGTCATCTTGGCATACGAGAGGCAAGACAGTACTGTGTATATGATGTGAAAGGAATAAAATGGCATACGTATATTTTTATACAACCTATAGTATAACTATATGTTTTGCTATATCATGTTATTCATGTTGATAACAAGGGGATACTGCACTATCGAACTAACTTTTACCAAGTGAATTGGAGTCACAACGACAATGTGTTCGATGCAACAATGCTGGAATGAATTATTTATGAACCAGTAGGCACAACGCATAACGTTATCAAGGTGATTAGAAACTGGAATATGTACATTAATGAACCCACACCTATTCATTACCATTTGAAAATTCCCAACAAAAATAGAACGCGGCTTGCAGCTTGATACAGCTCATAGTCGTTGATACATACCTCTATCTGGTTTCTACAGTGCTAAATATTTTACCGTTGGCTCGAATAAATTTGCATGGTGGGCTACACATAAAGTTTCATGCTAAGGAAAAATTACTACGGAGCCCCGATGGCACTCAAGTCGCATCATAAGTTTTACAGCTCCGCTTCTTGCCAGAGTAACCTCGATGGCACAATTGTTTCTATGCAAAAGTTCCATGTCTGGCTTATCCTAACGTATGACCTTACACATTCTAGATCTCGGGACATTAGCTAATGTTTTAAGAGATTGTCGCGATAGCTTGCAACCATCAGTCTTTTTATCACCTGATCATATTCATAGGGTGGTACAAGGGACAAGCTAACAGCCGACAGCTAAGCTTGAAGATGTGACATGAGCAACACCCAATTTTGCTGATTGCTTCTCTGTGTATGTGTGCGTGGAAAGCGGGCAAGTATTGTCTATTTCCGTTAGGTTAGTGCTCGGTTCGTTAGAAATTTATGATGTATGTTGCCGTTGTCATAATGTTGACGCGTTAACTCATTGTGTTTTTATCAGCATGTACGAATATACATATATCTGTGTGCATGCTCGTTTCCTACGTGATCGTTGATCTATTTGTCTAGCGGGGGTTATGTCGGTGACGCAATTGCGTTACCTCAATCTTCACATTCGTCTGCTCCGTCGTTCGGCGTGAGTTGATTGAAGCGCGGCATCCGATGACATCGTCTCTCGCGGCGAGGTTCTGCTCGATCTACGGTTAGGGAGCCCCGCTTACCCACTAGCAGTATAGACATTTTTCTTTTCGCCACTTGCCACTGTCCTCATCGTCGTTTTCATCGGCTATTGTAAATAAATCACTTTGAGTTGATGCAACGTCAAATCTTCGCTCCGTCAGTCCGCCGGTCTGTCTACTGACACCAGCGTTCATCCGTGGTTGTTATTGTCGGATTCCACGTCAACATTGTCGGCCTCGCGAGAACGATCTTGCCTTCATTTCTTCCGCCCTCCGTACGCCTAGCTTAAGCCCCGATTCTCGCCGAACATGGTCTACGGAAGACGAAGTCATCGCGATGCAGACCAAATTTCACGGACAACACAATCCTTGAACGTTTTCGAGCCTTGCTAGATTAAATGACAGTGATTTCAACGCGGCCTTCACCGTTCGAGATTCGAAGCCTCAAAAATCTTTGTAACGAAATTGAACTGCTTGATCTTACTTCAATGTGCTCGTGTATGTCAAATTTGACTTATTTTTCGTTGGCTGTTGTAATCTCTTACACAACGCGCAGCCGATGCTTTACCTACCGAGGAAAGGCATAATCCACTGTGTGAATATTGTGTGCACTTCCGCGCGGCGACGTCCACGATGTCGGCGGCTCTTAGGGCCATTGGCGAGTCGCTGTGTGCTCCGTCTCCACGGAGGTTGTTGTCGTATGACATAGATGTTCTTCAGCATGTTTGTAAAGTGTCTACGTTGCCGCGGCTTCTAGGAGGATGGCCAGCGGACGCAGCAACGAGGAGTTGTAGTACGCCTCTACGTTGCGCCTCCGCCAACGGGCCACTGATTGCTTGTAACTACAGTTTATAGTCGAGCGGCGCCAGAGGCGTCTGCGAATGACTACATTTGTCTGTCACCGGTGAGGTGGTCTTTCAACTTGCCGCCTGGGTTGGGTGTATGGCAGAGATGAACAGTGTGTGGCGGCAGGTAAAGGCGAATGGAGAACGGCGACAAGCGTTCGCGGCCGCGGGGAGCTGTCAACGTCAACGCGTAGAGCGTTTTTCCTTCGCCCTTTCACTCCTCCTTCCCTTGTCCTTCTTTAGTCAAATTTGTAGCCACAGCCATTTGGCGTTGGCATAGAAACCGAGTGAGTGACAGTACGCTTACCGGCGTCGATTATGACGATTCCACGATTATTGATTGTAACATGATTGTAGTAACACGATTGCGAGACGTCAAACGGATACCTCGGCTGCGTCGTCACTAAGGCTCCAAGACGGATGGCACTTCGGCTTGTTCTCTGACAACTCTCTGTTCGATGCGAGGGAGGGACAAGCTTTTGTCATTGCTAATCTGATTCATTGTCAGAGATTTTCATCTCCACCCCGCATTGCCCGATTAAAGGTCTCGTTTGCCGAGAGACTTGACTGCCTTAGTTGCGACAACGACGCCCATCCATGCTTTTGCAGCATGAGATAGCCATTGGGGTGGGAAATGTGGATATTGATTTTTGATTTGGTACACAGTAAGCGCTGAGTATTTTCCTTTGTGAGAGTCAATTTGGAGATATATATATATATATATATATATATATATATATAGCGCCGTAGGCCAACGATAATTGATCTGAGAGTAGCCTACGATGTGGGATATTTGACATTCGTAGACACTAATATAGTAAACAAACAGATCCCTTAATAATAGTAATAAGCAAACTGATTTACAGTGGAGAAAGCTGTCCTAAAAATTGCTCACTTCACTTGATTTCGCCTCAGTTGAGTCGTAATCACAGGTAAGCAAACTATGGATGCAATTGCATCTTTGTGTACCGATGGCGATGAAACTGAATTGAATGCACAACACGCCATTTCATTTTGATTATCCCCTTGTTCCCTCGCCATTGTGTCTCGCGCTGGGGGACAGAAGAATGCTCCTTCTGCCAGTGATTTTCGCGGTTGCGAACACGTGTTAGAAATCGATGCGGACTGTACATTCCGTCTACGACGGACAACAACCCTATCCAGTTGTGTTATATTATACAGTCTACAGGAAACTTTGACAATCTAGGTTTCCCAAGTGCTCTAGCAAACAATAAGAGTGGAAAATGCAGCAAAGGTCACCATCGCCACCGCCATCAAACAGAATACTCGCAGCAATTCACCGAAGTTACACAAAGACGGTTTCTCAAATGTCACAAAGAGAACGAGCCAAAAGCCTCGTTACCACACTGGCTCAATACAGTGTGGCAAGAGGACAACGTTGATTGTATGTGCTTGGGTTAATTATTCTATAATTTACCAATGCTGTGCAATATGAAAAGGTAGAAGAATCGGAAATGT
>MNPL01013859.1:0-16073 GCA_002081605.1 Tropilaelaps mercedesae | reverse complement strand
TTGCAATAGCTTATGGTGATTCAGAACCATATTTTTTTTACCGTGAGGCTCTTTTTATCTTTTATTAATTTTTTTCAAAAATATTTTTATTCAAATCGACTTATTTAGGTCAAGGCTATACACTCCACATTTGTAACATGTAAAAAAGTCCTTCTAGAAGGAAAGCTCTATCATTATGTAATCGGCTGCAATTGTAGGACCGTCTGTAACTGCGTGTTCTTGGCTAGAATTGCATATATGATTGACGTTAAATGCCTGTTAATGGCTGTAACTATTTTTTACTGCTATAATTGTGTGTGGCTATTGTTCATATGCAGGGAGATTAAACATGCTTCTTCATATATAAATTTTTTAGGTAGAAGACTCTTACATTGAGCGCAAGCTCGTTGTCTGCAATGGAAAGCTTCATGATGTAGGGGTTGGTACTCTCATATTTCCGGTAGTTCACTATTAGCATCAACAGAAGCACCTGTGAACGAGCAAGATTTCACTTTTTATTTTTGTAGAGATATTTTTCTATTAGGGATACTTCCTATAGAGATATTTTATATAGGATCCTTTAAAAAAGTATAAGCTTCTATTGTTTAAAATTGTTGAAAAGCAATCTGTAAGCACGCTGGGTAAAGGAGGTAAAACACATGTTTGACTTCTCTAATCGAAACTCAGACAGTTAATTAGTTAAGATAACTCAATCCCTCAGACTGTCTCTATAATTATTTATGATTTAACTGATTTCAAATGTGCATTTATCATACACCATCTCACTCACTGCATGGTAGCCGCAATGTTTTCTCGATGGCCCATCCGCAAGAATGGCGAGCAAAGGCTCAAAGAGTGAAGTCATCATGAGATACTCGACGAGTGTATTGCTTGAAACAGTTTCAGCTGCCTGCAAAAAGTTAGTCAGGAAAAATTAGCATATGGGTCTTTTTACTGAACAACACTTTTTGTTATTTCGTATCTTTTTTGGCTGTCTGGTGTCACTGGCTAAAAAGTTCAACGCTCTAAATATCACTCTAGGACTGAATACCGGGTAGAAACTTTATTATCCATACAACTAAAAAGCTAAGTATAAAAGGCAATAAATAAAGATAATTAACTTACTGTAACCAGTACGAGGAGGAACTTAAGAACGAGCAGCTTCAAACTATGAGGAACTGATATCTGAAAAACCAATAGCTAGTTATTTCTGAGCAGCGACTTTATCAACTCCAACCTATTAGTATAAGCATGGAAAACTACAACTAGTGTAATATATCACAGTTATTTTTTTTGCATCAAATAACAACTACGATTTGTATACGTATGTACTGCTGATTACGAAAATCGCACATATTCTATCTCTAACTTCCAAAAGCAATGGAACCAAACATTTGACGTATCTTGAATCTTAGTCACAAGTTGTTTTATTACTAAAACGATAAACAAATTTGTGTTCAATTATTATCGCAAAATGCCAATCTCTCGAAACTATTACCTCAAGTAACGAACAGGATATTTCTAGAAGGTCTTTCATCACTGTCTCCGAAACGTCCACACCGACTAGAAGGTCCAATACGTCAATACCTATGTCAAATATACCATGAGAGATCAAAAAACGTTAGTATTTATAGGCAGAAATACTATATAATGCCGGATTTTTGACGGTTTAAATGAGGTAGCTGGCCGTCTCTAATACTAAAATCACAACACTAATTTCCGCCCTAGCAATAGTATGCGGCTTCTAAATAACAATATTTGCGGTGCCAAGGCTAATACAATGATATTTGACATTTACTCAATTTTGGTGTGATTACTGACTCCAGAGTCTTCAATGGTTAGGTACAGAAAAGAGTGGAAATTATGAAAAACTTACCAAGATCGAGGGTGCGTGCCTTGGAATATACGCCTTGGACTAATGCAGCCAGCGTCTGGTAAGCGTGTACAATGCGAAGCCGGGTGTCGGACCCTATCAAAGCGGACACGCACTCGGAAAATATTCGATTTAAGACGGGCTATAGTAGTAAATAGAGACGAAGGAATTGGTCCAATGATGTTATCCAGGAAATCGTTAACAGGACTATAATAATAGCCTCCATAATTGAATAAATATAACAGATTTTCGTACAATACTAAGTTTATTAGAAAGGAATTCTTGCCTTGAGCTGAAGTAATTTCTCTGGTTTCATGGCTTCAAATTCCCGCGTTATATAGTCCACGTTCACCTTCAATTATAAAGTAGTTTTGGTAAATTGAGCTTCACTTCAGATAAGTTTAAAATGTTACTGACCGTCGAACACGAAAACACAGCTTACACTAATCCGGCCTTCTTTCTTATCATGTATCCTCATATTACCATTCACAGAACTATTATCGGCACACAATTAGCAATGGCTATAGATTAGCGAGCATTGTGAGAAACACCGTGCGCTCGATCTATCCTAATTAATTTGACAGCAATCCTGTCAGAACTCCACACGTTTATTAATAATATTTTTCAACAAATACTTATTTCTTTCGGTTTATTTTCGTTACTTCTAGCCGCCACTTTGAGAGCAGCTCGACAACAATACGCAGTACACACGTATCTGAAAATATGAAGAACGAAGAAGTAGAAGGTTTCTAAATAACAACGATACCTTAAGAAGGAAAAGTTCGTCCCAAAAGTTTTTGTTGGCTTCCCATGGTTCATCTCTTTCTAGTAAAAGACTTTCGTAAATCTGGACGAATTTCTCTTTTAGAGGTAGTCGTGTGCTCTTCGTTGACATTTTATATCAGCTTGAGCAGACAAACAAAGGCGCTTTTTCTTTCACTCTGGTCCAATGTACTGCAATAAAAAAGACAAATTAATGCGACTTTTTCTTAATATGCTAACTAATAAATACAAACAAAACACGCTTATGTTGGCATAGACATTTTAAATGAATCATAGAATCAAAGCTTAATTGCAAGTTTTCCAAGCTAAAAAAGGAATTTAACATCTTGCCGGTATTTTAGAACAATATTAATGGTTTTCGCCTTTCTGTATTCAACATATATCCTGGAAAGGATTGACCTTACGATAGGATAACATTTCATTTTTTCGGAAAAACGCTATTCCCATGAAGGTTAAATTGGTTTTGAATTAACAAGATCCGTGGTTTCTAGCTCGTTGCGTCAGCTTCTTTAAAGATTTGTTCAAGGTTCGACTTGCTGTACTCCATTTAAAACAGTTGAATTTGGTTTGGTGTAATTCAATATCGAGAACAATATAATAGGGTGTCGAATCTTTTACTCGAATGATTGAGCGGATTCGTTTTACGCCTAAGTCTATACTTATCGTCACTCGAAGCAATTCGGGAAGCGCTTTCGAGCTTAAAATGGGGAGTGTTTCTAAAGGGTTTTTTGAATGGAGCAACATAACGAGGACCCACGGGCTGTTTTTTTTAACAGTATGTCCGTACTTTGAGAGTAGTTTTGGACAAAAAATGGCTGAGACATTTTTAAAAGCAAAAATATTCATTTTCAATATTTTCTTGTCTGTTAAAAAGTTGGCAAGTATAAAGATGCCCTGAGATACTTCGGAAAACAATCTTATTCTGTTACTGCTTTTGTACTAAAAGCTACAATGCGAGGTGCGGTGGCTGTGCGTTTTCGGTGGTGCGTTTTAGGTAATCCAGTGTAAGTATTAGTGCTAATTTTCTACATACTTTTAGGAAAAAGGAAAGGTAATCTGACAGTAAGAAGACCTTAGGTGTTCCATATTAGCATCTTTTCTCGTTAGCTGATTCTTTGAACACCCGTAACGATGAATCTTGTGCAACTTGAAGTCAATCGATCTATGATTTGGACCAAGTAAATTAGCTCGTCTCCATATTATTAATAAAACTAAAACAAGGCAAGGCTAGCAGGCACATTGCGGCCTCCAAAGTAATCGAATCATAACTGGCAAAAGAGGACTGAGCTTTTCCGACATTTACTGTACTGCCATCTGTCCGTCAGACATAATGACAGGATCTACAGGGCAGTACCATACAATCATATTTTCAATAGAATTTCCTGTCTTACACCGTCAAATCCGCAAAGGTAAGCGAACAACGCTACGCAACACTTTTCGCCGTTTAATTGAAACTGGGTCCCTCTATTGAATTCAAACGTAACCAGTAGTGCGTTTCCTACGAAATGTACTTGATTTTAAATCAAGTACATTTCGCCATTTATTTGCAGATTTACCTGCGAATAAATAGCAACTTATTCTCATCAAGGCAGATACGCATTTGCTTGGCAGAAGCCCTTTCCATAATTTCCTGAAGATTCGTTAACCTACTAATCGGTTTGTAATTAAGTATCTGTATTAAGTGTCTGTCGAGGTTTAGACATGAGAAGTAATAAAATTAAATTGAAAAGTAATAAAATAATAAAATTGATAATGTATGTGAAAGATGGCGGAAAATGCCTTTAACGTGAAGAAACGAATCTGCATGGAGATTCTCGGTATCAGCCGAAGATTGACTAGCACCACCACTACAAGATTGACATCACCATGTAGCCGAGATGATACATACGACCCAAGAAATTTTTTAATACAGAAATGAGCCGATGTTCACAGTTACCCTAAAGAAGCGCATTTATTTATAACATCTACGTTTATGAAAAATTAAAATTGGTAACAACAGAATGGTTTTGTCATTGTAGCATGATAACGGTATGGTGTGTTTTTAAGTAAGCTGGAATTTAAATGCTTATATGCAGTAATAATAATGACATTATAATAATACAAAGTTGTTCAAATTGAAAGGGGCGCACAACGAAAAATTATGTTAACATTGTATCTGAACAGTGTTAAGTGCAAAACAATTAAAGCGTGATTTGTTTTAAATTAAAACTATTCGCCTGTCATACTGCCGTACAATAAAGGCTTTTCCTATGACGCCGTATGATGCAAATTCAAAATGATATGTAACTCATTATACAAATTCGTTTGTAATAGAGAGAACATCAAAATGACTATACAACTGATATTTCCAACGCAAGGTAGCAAACGAATCTATAGTTGCAAATGTACGCCGGTATCAACGGTGCATAAGGTAACAAGAAGCGCACCGTCTAGTATTAAAGACAAAGTTGGATCACTAAGTTCTCATACCATTCTGCTATATTGTCTCGAGTGGAGAAACACGCGTAGATATAGTACCGACTAAAAAGAACTCTTCGCCCATAAGCATTTAGGCCGATCGACTCTACATATGTGAATTCTATATTGGTCAGCTGGTTCAAGTGGTCAGAGTTCAAATTGAGCTCCTGACATTCTATAACTACAATATTAATAAAGGGGGTACTTGCATATCAAGCATATTTTTTTACCTTGCTTCAAAATTTCGCAGTAAAACTTTCCACTAGATCAAAGCATAACCAATGAACACGCAAGTCCGTCTATTCAAAAAAAAGATCACTAAGGCGGTCCTCTCTGGGCCATATGACGTTGATTTGTTTACCCCGGTGCTAAGTGTGATCTGTGGCTGTAGTTCATTATGGGGCGCCGGCAATCCTTGCTGAACAGCAACTACGATTCTTTTTATTTATTTCATTTCGTACCACTTGGAAGGAACGACCGCCATAAAAATAACGGTATCGGACACAAACGTAGAACCTTTGCGACCAGAGTCTTTAACTTATAGAAGAGTCTTTTAATTTAATTTGCATCGCACCTTAAGTACGTCAGCGTTTCAGGCAACAAAGTGAACACTCGTGTGTATAATATGTTAAGCATCCATTCGCGCACAGAAGTGCATGAAAAGGACACTTATATAAATGATAGGCGCTTATATAAATGATGAAAATCGGTACCGATTGAAGGAGTCGTTGGCTAAAATAGAAGGCGGATGCCTAGATGCTTTGGCGCGTTGCGTTCTGTTTAATATGGAAAATCATAACTCATTTAGTTTATCTTCTCAGTGTTTTAGACTCCGAGGTGTATTCATCTTTGTTAGTCTTGGTAAGCGTGACAACAAGCAGGATCGTTAACCCCATCAAAGACTTACACCTGGATCGTCGATGGTTCTCTGGAAATAAACAACCAGTACTGTGAATTCGGTGAAAAAAAAACTCTCAAGTTATACATTGCAAAAAATATTTAATTTATTTCGCGGGGCTAGTAAAAATCTCATTATAGGTTAATGCTTTGTAAACAGAAAAACAATAAATATATATTAAGAATAGAAACAATGTTGACTGCAATGTCTCAGTAGGAAAACTAAGATAATGGAGAATCAGCACAACATGGTCATTTGAGGCACTCACTGCAACGAGTTTTTCAAGCCAGGAACCTGCGTTGTAGTAGGTGGACAAAAAAAAGTACGTTTTTGAGTGTATCTAGAATGCCTTAATAGGTTTGCATTCGAAATTTTCAGGGGGTAGAAAGCAACATATTTTTCTTTCATTAAAGTAACAAATCAGTAGATAGAGTAGTAGGCTCAAATAGAAGTAAGTGTATGTGAAGGGGGAGGTGATACATACATTTTTCAATTAGAAGACGCGAGAAATTCCGTACCCTTGTATTTCAACGAGCAACGGTTCAATTGCTAAATTGAGCATTTATCTGTCGTTGAGTTCACTTCCTTTTGAGTGAGGGAAGCCAACAAGCTAAAAATTTATTTGTTAAACAACAACAAGTTAAATAATTGTTAGTTGATTTGTTTGAAGGCTCACCACATCGTTGCCTCAAAACTACTTATTAATTACATTTTATGAAATTTCCGTACTCAGGCCGTATTCGTGCCATAAATAGGACGTCGATTCCACTAGTCTATGTCTCCCCCATGTTGGACTCAATTTCTTCTATGTTTGCCTCCTTCCTTTTATTTATAATCGTTTTTATCTAAAAATCTTTTGTAGGAACTTCCGATAGAACAAAAATGAAAAAACTGAAGAAAGGAAAGCAAGCAAAGTTAAAGGTTGACGGTCTCAAGTTTTGTGAAGATCGGTCTTTTCTGCCAATGTCTACGCCTAAAGGCGAGATTCAAGTTGTACAACTAGAGCGCCGTCTCAGTTAGAGTGCGATTTCTATTGGAGGCGACTGCCCCAAGCAACTCGTGAGATGTTTCACTGACGTGGCCTTTCTTCTGATTCTACATTAAGCGACCGCAATGTCATTTCACCGGTCCGTGCATTTCAGCAAACAAATTACTTTGAAAGAATACAAAAAGAATTGTCATGCGTGTTTTCCGCTTTGAAATCCGTTTGAAACAATTTCTCGTCTATTAATTGGTAGCCAAAGCAAGGACGAGAAATAAGTAAGCAAATGTGAAAGAAGGATGCTATTTATTAATTAGGGAGGCGTGTATGCCCACCTTAGTGTTGGTAGCATCGTAGAATCGAATGTACCACTTGTTCCACGGACCTTTGGAGTATAATCAAATGACCATGGAAAATTGGGGAGCTTTCTGTCCGCATATTTGACCTAATCTACAAATCGGCAGCAGTTTTTCTTTCAGCTAAGTTACCTTCTATAGAGGCAAGTTCTGTCAATACTAAAACCTTGTGGTACAATGTTGTAAATATAAGCCGAAATATTTTTACACTAATACTATAAAAAGCATGGCTTCACTGAATTCAATTTTATCATTCCTAATTTCTAACATGTGTTTTAACTATCTATTCCTTTGGGTTGCTTACAGGATCGGATAATATGTACCGAACTGAACACAGTTGGTTTTAAACGTGAGTTTATATCACATTAGGTTTATGCATTGGACCTTCTCACGTTTGTTTGCGCGCATTACATTAACGTAAACTGTAAACAATATTAAGATAAGGAGCCTATATGCTGCCATATCTCGGTACTAGATTCCGGGTCCTGCTAAGGGTGCTACCGGAATGACAACAGTAACAACAATTAGTAAGTCGTTAGCAACAACAACGAGAAAATGGCATTAAAATGCCAACCGACTGATGTTCCGCGAGCACTTATGTGCCTCGTGCACTTAGTATGCGCAAATGATGCTGGAACAGTGTCGACTTTCAGGTAATGCTTACTTCTCAGCCGACAGCAGCAATCATAGTAGGAGGCAACAATAACGGGATAGGTATACGCCGTTATTTTCATAACCAACATCCCTGCGCTCAGCAACAAAATTGCCGATAGAATCTTGTAGTCGTAAGAATACGTGTTGCCTGCCTAGAACAAAATTCCAGGACCACAGCAGCGACTATTGGGAGGCCCCGCCAGCGGTGGCGGCAATGACATCGACAGCCGGCAAAAGTCGGATCGTTTGCACGACGAGACGTCCGCACACACAAAGGCGTGACGGCCGGTAAACTAAAAGGGGAAAATGGGGCCGACTGGGCTCAGTACAAACAGGCATCGAGCATTGAGAGGAGTTACAACGTCGGCGTCTGTCGACTGATCTTCACGTGCCTACGCGCGACGACGGTAACTAGTTCTTGACTCTATCGCTTGCTCGCTCCGCGAAGTCTTTCCCATCGTCGCAGTCCCCTCACCTCGCAGCGGCAGCTGGATCTTCGTCGTCTTCGTAGCGGCGGTTGACAGTGAATGCCAGGCGGGCAGTCAGACAACGATTTAGTGGCGACGGTACGTTATTGCCGCGTCACATGTGGTGACGCTTGGGTACTGTGTGTTGACGTTAGGCGAATGAAGAAATCTTTTCATTGCACGGAGAGTGCATGTATAACGGGACACTAACTCGGGTGCTTTCGGTGAAGTGCTGTTCTATGGATAAGTTTGCAAAATAACTGTAGAGCGAATAAGCGACTTATTTTCGGCAAAGGCTTGCGTCAAGGCGATAAGACACCGGCAAAGGTAACGCTGAACACGGACACACGGCAACGGGACAACGACGACTACTACTAAGCTGCCGTCCAGTTAAATGTTTGTGGGTGTTTGACGTTTCGCTATCTATTTCTTCGCACTATCGGATATAGTTGTACGCGACGGATATAGCTGAACAGTCATTTTCTGGATAGCTAACTAAAGTAAGCAAGAAGCAGCGTGTCGTACAAACGTAAGTAGATGCATAGAAATCATCGATCATTGACGAATAGTGCACATAGAATGCTTGCCGATTAACCATAGGAATGCGCTTTGATGTGGCCGTTATGAAATTATACGCTCACTATCGGGAGAAAAAATGGCTTGCCTGAAGTCGTTGCCTCTCTTCAATTACCTTGTTGGCTAGTCATCTATTTAATACAACTATCGTACTAAATACTGTGACCATCATACTAAATACTTAACCTAAAAAAGTAACAACTTTTCCTACGCTTCTATGATACTCTCCAGAGCAAAAATACAAAAAATGATCTTCGAAGCTCTAACTTTCTAACTTTATGTGCTTTGTTTACTTCGTTCCCGAGCATATCACTCCAATAAATATTTTATCTATGTATTCACTGCCATTTGAAGTACAATTTTGTATCTTCACCCAGCGTAGCCGAAAGAAGGAACACCAGATACAGAAATTTCGACACTAGTGGGATATCCTCTTCTTCTATAATGATATTCTATGAAGTAGGAGATATGTTTGCGCGTATCTATTTTTGTTGTGTCGTCCACATATCTTCACTTAAAAGCATTTCTATGATAATGTACTTTGTTACCAAGCATCCGCAGTCAAGACTCTCGCCTTTTGTAAATGCCCGTTATGGCTTCTTATATCCTAGACGAGGCTCACAGCTTCTGCCGTTGCAGGTGACGATTTTCTTTCTCCGTTCGGACAGAAAACTTCTAAACAGAGTACTCAGTTGCAACGATTGCTGTGATGTTACATAAAAAAAGAGCTGCCTAGCAGACTGTTCACTGTCACGAGTTATTATTAGACATTTTTATAGAAGTTTTACTTTTATACAATTTCGCGTCGTAAAACGTTTTACTGTTACTGTTAGTCCACTATTAGGTAATAGGTAAAACGTGGGAAGGTTATTGGAAAACTTCAATTGGTGAGACACTGAGCTACGTACGTAAGCAACATGGCAATAACTAATTTCCTAGTTGAAGTATTGTATTTTTGAAGTAATTTGCTTCTGACTTGCTTCAATTCAGCGTAACGAATTCTAACCACTATTTGAATGTAATTCGTTTTAGTCTAAAGTTTTAACGCATAGCCTAGGTAGAGATAAAGAAGAGAGGAAGACCCAAGGTTCTAAGAAGCACGTAGTTGTGTGGATCAATTTAGACATGGTAGCATTAGTTTTAGCAAAAAACGGATCAAAACGAATAGAAAAGTAAAAGCTTCTTGTAGTCTTCTATATATATTTTTTGTGTATATTTCGCCAATTTCTAACTAAAATTTGAGTAATCGGTCATAGACTACTAATATAAATATATATGAAATAATACACTAAACTAATATATGAAATAAAGAAAAATTTCCATATGTTTCGTTACTATCCCAGACTTGTGCCGTATACTCGACGTTCTTTTTTCAAAACTTTTTACACGTTATTTATTTGCAGACCAGTGCAGAAGCTTCTACGTAACTTGGTTCTCGATCATTTTAAAAGATACATTCATCATCTACATGCTTATAACGTACCACGATCCAGAGAGATTATTTCGTGTCAACTGCGAATTGAGTGCGTGAAAACTCACACGCTTATACACAGAGCTATTCATGTTGACTAGTGGCGGCTAACGACAACTTAAATAAGCACCCCAAGTTAACTATACATTGTAGGGATTCGCCATTGGTTAGCGCTTATCTATTGTTTAACATAAGCTACTTAGCGACGTTCTAGCGGAGAAGAGGAACTTCTTCACAACGGAAGCCCTTTGCACCCTTGCAGATGCGACCAACCCACATTGTTGATAATAGACAGACAGCTTTATTTGAGTGCTTTTGTTTTGACGCGTATTCTGTCGTCACACATAGTTACCAGTTACCCGTTAAGTACACCGTGATTGTTAAGCTGCCATGCGGGATTGCAATGAATCTTCTTGGACAAAACAGTCAACTTTGTGGAAAGGGACGGAGCCGATCTAAACTGGTCGGTGGGCAATTGGTGGGGAAGTGATGTTGAGATTGGTCAAATACTTTCTTTGCTTAGTCAGCCGATAGTCAATAACGTTGACAAAAACAGAAGAAATGGCTAATGACGAAAGCGTTTTCGTGATCCTAATTGACGTCTTTTTCGCTAGTTGGCTAAGATAGCCGCACGGCACTATCCAAAGGACAGGGTGCGAACCCATTGTAAATACTTGTTTTAGGAAGAGCAATTGGATAATCCTCTACCACACCTACACCCTGAAAGACTGCAACCTGCACAGACTGAAAGCTTCTCCATATACGTGGAGATCGTGTAACGAATGTAAACTTAAACTTAAAACTAAAAATAGCAAGGAAACGCACAATTAACACATATATGGTCATACCTAACACGGTCATAGATTATCTGTTTACTTGCAGCTAGAGAACTACGCCAGTCTGCTAAATGCGGTACTTGCAGGAATGTTGTGCATGATGAAGCTGGTAGTTTGCGAACCCTGCGTGCGACGGTTTTTGTTTTGAAATTTGTTGATAATATTAGTTCTTCGTCAGCCATAGTCCGGAAAACAGCCTTAAATATATTCGCGACGATCGAATTAGAGACTACAGAAACCAGTTGAGTAATTCCAAAGCATAGATTTCAGCGCGCTGCATGCCCGGATTCGAAAACAACTTCGCGCTCAGCACCGTCACATAAACGCCTTAGCAAATGTGCGTATGTGTGTGACGAAAAATTATGAACTGAATATTTTCGCCCTCAAATGCTGAGCGTCAATGTAACGTGATGCAAATCTAACCCTACCTACACTGAACGAGGCATGCCTAATTTTTGCGGATTGGCACTTCGGTTGTTTTCAAGGCTCCATTTCTATGCTGGGTAGCCAAGCAGGAGAAACGTCATTAATGTAGCCGATGCGTTGATGCTACCTTAATAAATCTTGTCCCCCGATAGCTATTAGGGCATAATTGCGTACGATCTATAAAGCAATAATATTTGGTATTCGCCTAAAGAACGGAACCAGCACAAGCGATGAGCACTTCTCTAATTTTTTATTGAAGACATTAATGGAACAGGAAAAAACAGGAACGTTGCGGCTCAATGTAACACCTGCTTACTGGTTTTCGGTGGGGACCGTTTCCGCGGTGCGCTGCTGGCGAGCATAACGCTGCTATTTTCATCTCAGTCGTGCGCCAGAAGCGCCGGATCCAGAAGTTGTCTCAGCCTAATTTTCACTAAAGTTTTATTTTGAAAGGACACAGTTGTACACTGCGTTAAATATAATCTCATAACATACTGTTCATTTCTAGTTCTACTTATCATCCTAGCTTGATCAAGGGGATGGGGGAGTGTGAATGATATATAGTGGATAACAACATTTAAATGGGTAGCCTTATTTGCTAATAAATACTGCTGCATTGCGATCATAATTGATCATGATGCGAAAGTAACTCAGTAAAGCTGGCGCTTGAGCAATTCAAATAAGCAATTCCTAGCAATCACAATTGCTTGGTGTCTAGAAACTCCGCAGTTATCGTTTTATTTTTGTCTGGTGTTGTCGACGTTTTCATAAGCGCGTCCAAACTTCTTCACGTTCACCTTGCAAAAGTATCAAGAGATCGTAGAAGTTAACAAATGAGAAGAGTTAAACCTCGTCTAGTCATACTGAACTCCTCTAATGGTTAATACATTTGGTACTTTCAAGAATTCTTTCTTCCCTTAAGTACTGAAAAGGGTTCTATTTGTTGCATCGTCCTCTGCGTTCTTATACCCCCATTTTTGCCAGGGCTGAATATCGTAATGTTGATACGCATAACAGTTATCCATGGCTACGCCATTTTATGACGAAAACTCAGATTTGACTCGTACACGTAAGCCTTGCGATATTTACTACGCAGCATCTCGTCATACGATTAGCATAACACGACCGAATCGGCAAGGCGAACTGTTGTAAACCGCATCCACCTCCCGAACCCGGCCACACGCTGGGTCAGAACGCCAATTATTTGTTTCGCATGAAGCGTGGCTCCATTCATTACAACGCTAGGAGTTTGGCAAACATTGGTTATCCATTTCAGAATGCCTCTCAAATACGACAGAAACGGTATACGGCTTATTGCCTGCAACAGACACCTGGAATACAATCTTCCTCAGCCCACTTCGCATTCGAATATGGGCTTTGGTAACTTGTCAGTTTGATGAATGCTTCTGTAATAAACGTTTGAAAAAGTTGAATGATCTGTACAAAGCATGCTGGCTCAAGCTATAATTAACTCTATTGTTTCTTTAGATGAGTTTTACTAAAGCGAGAAACAGCAAAATAAACATTAACTATTGTAGGGACACATACGTTTCTTATCTAAACTTGCTACTTAATGTTATCCTCCAAACCGACAGCCTAATAAGCAGACAACGCTCACACCCCACATTTGACTTTATTCGCATTTCGGCTTATTTTTATTAATACTGAATAGCATAAATCGTTTTCCAACGCATACGCATCGGTCTATGGTCGATTACCATTTTTGCTGGAATATTAGCATCGTTAGCACTAGTATCAGCGATGTTTAAAACCATCATTTTGGTGAAGACAAATACCACAGAACGTGCAAGTGCTTCCACATGGCTTTTAATGTAGATTATGGTCCAATACCCTATCTATTGCGCGTTAGCCTAGCAGGTGTGAGGTAATCCAACGATGCGAAGGCTCGCATTTAACTGCCGGTAGAATGCTTCGAAAGTTTTTCCCTGACTCTCTATAAAATTTATAATGTGAGTAAGCATTGACAACGCTTACAATCCTGACCCGCCATGAAATTTGGCCCATATGACCGTAAGGCGTAATTGGTGATCGAAGAGTGCAATTGCAATAAGCGCTGCATTCGTCAGGTTAAAGTGTGAGTTACAATTCACTGTTTGAAGAAGGATAAAACGTTGACAATTTTGCAGGGCTACTCCTGCGGGAAAGATGAAGTTATTAGCCAGCAAAAATTGTAGTTATATGATTGATTTGCATCGAATTCTTAATCTTGTGCTCATACTTTTGCTAAATAGAATGGATACCCTTTTATAATACACACAGCTATAATTTCATCTATCAAAAAGACCCTAAGATATAATTAATGATGCCGGAAGGTCACGTAACGCCTGTGTCAGATTGGGAATTCTGATATGGAAAGAAATCGAAAACAATAACAGGTTTCCGGTATCGAGAACAAAGTTATTATTACTATCTTCGATATATGAGACTTTAATGCAAGATCTTCTATGAGCTACACAGTACTTAGATCTTGTATGCTCTGAAAGAGCTCTAAAGAGCCTCAAACTAAGAATACAAACATGTACCGAGGCACACACAGCGTGAGATATAAAAATAGTTCTGCATTGTTCGACCTACGTAGGGAGTCCACGATGGGGCTTAATTCCCCGACAATGAATGGAAAAAAATAGCTATCTGCAACTAAAAACGGGAGATTTCTTCCCTGTAAGAGCTATTATGGCGTTGTCCATATCATGGCTGTAGCTGTTGTTTTATCCGCATATGTGATATTTGTGTGTGGCCAGTGTGGTGTAAGAACGGGCATTAAACGCTCATCGGCATGCTTCAATATTCTTCGTCGAGTTCGTTATAAGACGAGCATAAAAAAGGTCTACTTTCGGCGGCACGTTGTACCCGCTGTTTTCAGCTCGTTGGAATTTCAAAAAGCCAAACGGCCGACCAAAAAGAATTGCGAAACTATTAGATACCAATCACTATTTCTGCCTGAATTCAAAAGATTCAAACTTTCAGTAGCACAAGTTCTTTGTTCGACGCCGCTGAACACTTGGGATGGTCAACTCACTTCAGTAGCGATTTCTTTGCGTTATCACAGGAAACACAGCAAAACGACAGCTGTTTGCACAGCATTACGAAGCACTTCATATGAAAAGAGTGCGACGGAAGATCCCGTAATCAAAGCAGGAGTCGGTGGCATACGAAGATTACATTTTAGCATCAAAAGCCGTAACTAGCGACTGAATTCAAAAACGTGTTTGCAACTGGATAACCACGGAAAATAATTTGAGGATAAAAGTCAAAGAGAGCTTTTTAAAACACGAATTGAAGATTCATTTGTAAATATTTTTATTCTGGCTTCATTTTGTGAAGAGGACAGTACAGCTTCTAACTCATAGGCGTTGCTATGCAAGGTCTTCGTCTGGTCTTTATGGAAAGCGTTGCACACAACTGCCATGAGGCTACCTTTGTGCAATTATTAAATCTTTAAACAATCTTACACACTATCATATTTTATATTTATTTGTTTTCCCCCTTTATCTCTACCAGTATCATCATAATCCGCTCATTTCTAAAGATATTTTACGTATTCATTAAATTATGAACGTGGAAATATTAAAGATTGTTGATCTAATCTCATAGTTACGAACCAGAAAATAAAAAATGAGGACTGGGATCTGGTCGTGACGACAAATGTACCTTTTGTAGCTAGTGGCAGAAAGCAAACAAAATATACTGAAAACACAACGAGGCTAATCGCCACCAAATGCTTGTTGACAGGAATGTTTAATGCCCTTGCAGCGATGACTCCAGCTGTATTTATATTTTATTGCCTGTGATCGCTTTAGCACTTCAAGTTTGCCTGATATGGCAAAGAGCACGCAGTCTATTACACTGCGCTTGGGCCTCGTGCATGCATGACAGCTTATTAAACGAATATCGAACAAATCCTATTTGAATTTCACATTTTAAGTTAACTGAATTACCTTAGTATACTTCGCAGAAACATAATTCCAAAAAATATTTCTTAATTAAATCTTCAAGTTGCTTCAACAATTTTTTCATTACACAAATTTGTAAAAGTCACATATTTCGAAACAAGAATTTAATTCTTAGTTTGTTTATTAATATTGTTTGTACCCCTTAGGCGGTTGCTCCGATCGCTAGCAAAATATTGCACCACGAAAAAGACTGAACTTCAGCGCAGTCATATAGTCTTGCTTATATTTCTTAGAGCGTCTAATGGTGATGTTAATGTCATACAGTTTGTAATACTATCACTTTTCTCGCATTAAAGTGTTTCGAAATATATATATATATATATATATATATATATATATAT
>MNPL01013852.1:3817-20376 GCA_002081605.1 Tropilaelaps mercedesae | reverse complement strand
ATATATATATATATATATATATATATATACACTATGGTATTGGAACATTCCCATATTGATTGAAAATAATTCTAATCACCGAATAATATTTCATGGGGCTTATTTTGGATTAAATCCAATGGTACCACATACAGGACAAACATCGAATGAACGCTTATAAATTATGCACAAGGGTACCGTATTCACGAGAGCTAGAATGTGATTGTGTCATCTCTGGCTGCTGCTGTCTGGCGCTCTGCGAATGCATTATTACACCACACCCATTATACCCGGGCGCCTGGGCCCACACGTCGAGCAATCTATTTCCTGAGTTGCCTTAGACACACACACACACACACACAAATTTTTGACAAAATTGGATTTTTGGCCCATGGCATGACCTACACACTGCTACCGGTGAGCAAGCATCTGGGAAATCAGTTCTGCCGTATGGCATGGTGCTGTGAACACATCATGCATGAACACACATCTGTGCACAGTTGTTGCATCTGGGGCAGTGTTTTCGTTTCTATCACTTTATTGTGTTTCTGCTTTTTCAACATTTCGTTTCAAAATGCTCAATACCTGTAGTGTCGGCAGAACTCATGGTCCATACCCAGTATCATCGAATATCACCTAAAATAGGTGGGTGACTTACTGCGCAGAGCAGCTTTTTGCTGTCTTTAGCTGGGACGCCTAAATATTTGTGAAAAAGACACCTTTGACGACTGCTTAACTGGCAGTTTTTCGCTATCTCTTTCTTCGCCATATTGAGCAGCCGAAGATCGCCAATAAAAAATATACGTATAAAGCTAAAGAACAACTGCGCCGCATTACAGGCGGCCACGACCTTCCAGAATGGCTTCGGCATTAGCCGAATCGCAAAGGCTGATGATTATACTAACTCGGACAATCAGAGCCACGCTCACGGCGGCTAACGGCGGCTATCGGACCCCCAGAACCTACCTGTCACCTTGGGTCACAAACGCACGCACATGCCTCCAGCCGCCGCACTCGACAAACACGCATGGCTGCAATCCACGATTCAACGGCGACAACGCTCAAGCATACTCAATTCATTTAGCCACATCAAAAACGAAGCAGCAGATAACGAGTGGGGAGGAACTTGTGCCATTACAAGCATTACCAACCAGCCTGCTCCGACCCAAGGCCACACCACCGAGAGGCTTGGATCCCCTCTGGGCTAGGGCATGGCTGATAGTTCCTCGACCCGATCCAGCCTGTTAAGCCAGTCCAACATTCATATCACACCGGAGGAGCTACTCGCCTCCGTGCAAATGCTGCTTACCCGCGTGAAATTGGAAATCCGCTTCACGAACTCAACGTGGAAGCATAACCGCATCATTAGGCCATCACCGAAGGAGCTCCGACACTGTCTTGATCTGCTCGCCCACGACTGCCGCATTTATGAGTCGCTCTACCGGCCCAAACGCGAGCTCTCATCCGACGAAGCCGCCCTCTTCGACAATGTCACGCATCGCCTTTTGGCCGAGCTGTGCGGTGTTCTCGTCTTCGACACGCTCGGTATCGGCGGTGACAGATTCCACTCGGGAGAGTACAGCGTGTCGGTGACACACCGTAACGCCGCACGGGAGCTCGAGGTCTGGCGGCAGGACTTTATCGCCCTGTCGAGTCGCATATCGGCAAGGACGATCAAGGTTTCGTCGGAAAGCGGCTGCATCCACGCCACGCCCGGCACCATGGCGTCGATTAAGCTGTACAAGCTCGAACGGTCGCTGTTCTCGTCGAAGGTCGCCGCCCGACTAATGTGCGGGTTTTACAAGCCGATCAAGGAGCTGCTGCGCTCAGTGGACGTCCTCCTCGAGTCTCAGCAGGCGCAGCTGACGTTGAGCATCACCAGCGTCTGGCTACCGACGCCGACGCCGACTTCGAGTCCGTCCAAGCAATGCACCGTCAACACTGGCCTATCCCCTTAATGCTGACCGGCGAGCCTTAATCCGAGCTCGGAGTGTTGGGCGTCGGCGGCCGGCATTCGTTGGGAGACGCCAGGTGAGGTTGAGATATTGGAGGCCGTTGATCGAGGTTTCAATCTTGACAGCTTTTCGCCTAGGCGCAATCATGGTTCGGTGCTTTATTAGTAGATCGTTTACCTGTACGTCATGCATAACGGTTGAACGGTGTCCTTCCCACATGACGGAAGGAGGGGGGAGGGGGGGCGAGAAGGATCATTAAATCCTTGTTCTCGTTCCTGTGCAAGCGGTGGCCTGGAGAATTCTTTGTCCATCCTCCATTTACGACGTCAGAACTTCGGCACGACACTGACGCCTCCAGGGCTTGTTCCAGACGACCCTGTCGTGGGCCGTGACAGTAATGCGTTGGCTATATTACATTAACCTGGTAATGAGCAGCTGTTGGTCTTTGCTGACAAAGATTACGTTGTGTCAAACCGGAGCCGACTAGGCAAGCCGACGTAGTAGGCCTATGACTCGTACGTACGTATGCCTCTTTTTCATGCCTTTATCAGGCCACTCTCCCGCCCGTCAATGAGGTTAGCCCTCTTTTCCAAGTCAGTGATCGGTGAGTCTGCCGGACAGCTGCTTCCTGCCAGAAGCGCTCAGTGAGTGTGGACACAGAAAAGATAGACGTAGACATCGACGGGTCGCTAGAGCAAATCTTGTGGCCATGACGGGATGACGACAATGGGGCAAAAAAGTAGTCCGGACGTGTGCGGGATGTCCGGGAAGTGTTTCTCTAGATCTAGACGTAAAAACGGCCGTCGTGAAATGTGTCGGAGCGTCATGTCCTACTGGGCTCGACAATGACTTCGGAAACGCTAGGACGCTTTCGGACACTTCAGTGTGTGTGTGACCTGTGCGATAGAAGGCCGTTAAGTTACACCGTTATGTACGTTATACACCGACGAGACGAACTTGAATACAGCTTGAGAATACGCAAATCTAAAATTCTGTGTCGGAGAATTTCCGAAAGCCTCAGTGAAAACTGGCTCCCAACTGTTCGGATCCGTCCACTGGACTCCCGATTTCGGTCAACGGAACCCGTTATAGAGTAATATGGTGACAATATCAATTTTGATACATAATAATTAACGATCAAGACTTGTATATGCGACATTGCTTTTTGTAAGCGTAGAACAGCGCTGGCTTGACTAGAAGGATAGTTCCGCTTTTCGTTAATTGACAGACTAATCAAAATGTGAGGATATTGAAAATGACCGGAAACCCTTCACGTGATTATTCGTTGATTTTGGCTGAGTTCTGAACGTTCAAGACCGTTCTATGATGGGTGCGGTTGAAGAAGTTGCACCATAGCCTTTACGGCAAGACCCACTCTGCTCGCTTTGATGGGGTCAGATGTATGCGCGTATGAGCGTTACGCAATTGAATGCATAGACTTTTAAGGACCATTTCCGTAGTGTAGCATAAAGGGTATTGTGGAGATGTCAAAATCGAGTATTCCTCAATACGACAGAATGATGATGATTTTCTATGGAAGCTTCTGAAAGTCGACTACTCTCTGTAGGGATAACCATAAGGCATGCGTACGTTTCGACGATTAATGACGGGGGCTCAGCACTAGTAAGCTGCTATGAGCCGAAAATAGGCTTTTCTTGGCAGTTGACGGCTTTTTGTGGTCATACAGACTCTCGCAGCATTTTTAACGTGCATCGCCCGCCTATGACGTACCTAAGGAGCTTGTGCGTGTGGAGCAAATTTGCAGTTTTCATGTCAGTAAAATGTTTATCTGTTGAACTGAGTTGCCTACAAAATAGAAAATCCCGCCGGAAGATTCGAAATTTATGTGGAAATGTAGTCGAAATTCACCTGCATTTTTACAAATTCACCACAGTGAAGCGTAGCTGCTGGAAGAAAATCAATTTGTGTCTTTTCGAAAGGTCTAGGTAGTATGAATATGAAGACCTGCCTAATTTTAACAAAGAGACAATGAAGGTTTGGTTAGTTGAAGATCCAAAGCCTAATTTTAATTTGTTTCTATTTAATCGCTCCTTTCAACAAGCTGCTCTAATCTGTGATTGTGACAGGATTAACAGAACTTTGACGGGTTCATTTCTATGTGACTAGGTTAATAAAGACCTCATTCCGGGCATAAATAATAATAGACATCATTACTACTATTAGTACGACATTAGTGTTGTCGTTAGCACTGTCGCCGTCATAGTAGACAAAAGCTTCAGTATACCAGGAGTATGGTAAAAATGCTAAAAAGAATGCAAAAAAAATGCAGTGGTTCGGTCGCGGATCAACATAACGGCTTAGTAACAACTGTCCTCAAAAAGGCAACTTTTAGTGAACGACCTCCGCCGGGAAATACAAACGTGGCCAGGCAGGCTTTCATGCCTCGGTTGAATGCGCCCGAAAGAGCCAACGCAGGATGACTTAGGACGATCGAGGGCATGTCCTTCGGCCTTCTTAACTGAAGTCGCCTTAAGAAATTGTTACAATGCCGCACTATGTTTGGCACGAGGGTCATCCGTCCCCGATCAGTGTGCCAGTAGCCTGAGTGGAGTCTATGGAGGAGGTGCGACACAAGCAGATAACGGGTGAATTGCGCAAGGTCAGCGAAGGTGAGTTATTCCCGGCAGAACAATTGGTTCTAATGGTTTCCGTTTCAGATCGCTAGCTCACTAAAACGTTTGCGCCCTTTCGCGTCCTGCTAGCTCACGGCTGAAAGAGGACCAACAACATGGGTGCCACATTTTTACTCGCTAGGCCGTTACTCGTTCGTATGCGATGCTCGCTCGAACTGTTCCGGATGCTTTCACGAGGCAACGACCATTTGGCGCAAATCCGTGCGCCTGCAATATTAATCCACCTGCCAGTCGGCAGGCACAGTCAACAAGATTTGGCAACGCACTTGTCCTACAGGACATGCATGAGAGGCAGGCCTTGCGATGGCAACGCGGCCTGTCCATTAAGGTGGCGCGTTTATTGATGCCAACTGTGTGAATTATGGTGGCTGGGCTCCATATTAGCTGATATGTTCTCCCCTACCTGATCTCCATGCATAGCCCAATGATCGAAGGACTCGTGGATCCGTGATATGTTAATGGCGGGAAATATTAGGGAACTGGAGATACTAGGGCAGAGTTGGCAGCGGGTTGGGAAGTTAATACCGTAATAGGCTTACAAGATTGACCATCGCCGGGTTGATCATGTCGAACTTGCCCCTTCGCTAGTCAGGTTAACAGCTGCGTGGAGTCAATTAACGATATGTTCGAGAATCTGTTTCAACAGGCCAGCTCGATCAAATAGGCTAGATTCTACCCAGCTACCTATGTAAGATTTCTCAAACGGGAATTAAATCTCTGTTTACATATCCAAAAAACCTGCACCCGACCGCTGCTGTAATGTACTCGTTTTTTCTAGCGCGTACGGATTGTATTAATAGTCTTCCAAAGAGCAGCCCTCAAGTGAAAGGGCTCAGACTCGTCCCGGAGGAGTTCGGTTCTGACCCTGGTGAACTAAGACTCAATTTCGATCCTAATTGCCCCCTTGTAGACAAATGTAAGCTGTTTCGCGGGCCGGGTGAACGTGTGTAATCGATCTTTTCAACAGTTCCATACGAGAAATGCAGTTCTACAGGGTGAATCGTGTAATTTTGGTCAGCCTTACCATCATAATCATGTGTGAATTCTTTACACGGCTCACATTAGTGTAATCAATTTACTTGATAGAAATTGTAAAGGTTTAGCGTTTTTAAACCATCTGAACAAAAATCTTGCCATAAAAACACGACCGATGCTATAGAAATCCGCAGTGGCAACTTATTTCATCATATGATTTCTCCGTTGACCGAGCCGTCGACGCCAGGGAGCTGAACTTACCCCATACACGTCAAATAGCAAATGTAAGACTAGATTAATTCGAATGGGAAGATAGCACAATTTACTTAGCCGAGTACGACCACGGCATTTTTGCTCATTTAGTAAATGACAGACTGGTTAGAGAGCCAGTGTTTAATAGTGTGTAGCATTTGCAGCATTTCAACCATTGGATTCGATTGAAACAGCTTACGGCTGGCCGTCTAGTGTAATTGCCGTTTTCTCAAATAACAACATGTCTTTATTTGTTTACGACAATTTATTCATTGAAGTATTCCAGCAGCAATAGTTACCTATTTCAATATGTTTCTTTGTAACGCCAAGACGTCTCTCAGAAGCCTTCATCGGAAGCCGTTATCTTAGTTGGTCGTCAGAACGCCGTCCTTCTACCCCCCTATCCAGAGCCGACATCGATTGCCCGTCTAGACTTCTCTGGAGCCCTGTAGCTCGGAACGACAAAATGCCACGACATCTATCTGCGCCTCGGAGCAGCGCAGCCGTGGTCCACTCAGCGAATTGCGCATGCATCCAGAATTAGAAACAGGCGGGCGTCCACTTACCAATGCGAGCACCTGCCGCTAGGTGCCAGTGAGCCACGTCCAGGGGGCGCCCAGCAACGTCCGATGCGGTCTACTTGTTCCAGCGAAACCAGATAGCGCTTCGACAATGAATCGTCTGATCAACGGTGTGTTGCATATCAAGTAGCCCGGAGAGACCGGATACCACCGACCCTGCACGGCGTGGGCCCCTCGTCCGATCAGGGGGACTCGGCGTTAGCGTACTTGTCAACGAACTGTGTGGTCCGCCGGCCGAGCAGCAGGCCGGCGCCACGCTTCGATCTCACCGGTACTCGGTTTCATGCTGGCTTCGGCTAGCCGACGAAACCGCACGTGGCGTTGCTTAGTGTTGGTGTTGGAAACGGACAGACGCACGCCGGTCTGAGGTGAGGGCCCGATTTTATAAGCTGATAAAATACTGCTTCCAATTCACTACACGCCGATTGCATCATGCATGGCATAGTGGGACAGCGAGAACGCCCATCGTGTGTATGAATAGTAGAAATTATTTTAATATCGTCTCATTGGCTTGTGAAAAGCACGATTTTATTTTAATCATTCTCTTTCAATGACAGTATACTGGAAACGATGCAATTGTTAGAATAATAATATCATATTATTATTACAAGGACGTAGCTTTTAATAAAATGTAATTTTATAAAATGTAAATAATATTGAATAATGTTAGACTTCATCTTGTAGCGAGTTTCATAGATTCAATTGACGCGTATGGAACCCCCGGTAATAATAATCGTAACCGTAACAATCATCACCTTCGTAGCTATCAGATTTCAAATATTTTTCAGATTCAGAAGTCAATGAAGAAGTCATTTTCCATTGTTTCGCGTGATTACTTGAGTCTGTCCGTTCTTTTAGATTACATTTCGCCTGTTCTACTTAGGAGTGGTGGGCCTCTATCTCAACTGGGAGTAGCGATTCGTCAGGTGAAAGGCTAACAATTCCTAGTAACAGGGGCAAAACAGTCATCGATGATTCCGCAGGCCAAGAATAGCTCTGACATCCGGAATGAACAGTCGGAACAACAATATCCCCCATAATGACGCGTCGAAGCCACGCGGCTGCGTCTACGCGATTCAGATAGACGCTCGAGAGCGGAAGAACCCGATGTGCATATGTTACATTAGGATGAACTACGTATTTGACTGGGAATCAGCGTATTCAACTTTGCTATGTTTTTGACAAATGACGGTCAGAAAAAATCGAAAGCCGGCAGAGACGTGGTGGGTTTCAGTTGCCACACGTTGACATGTTCGTACACCAGAAACTTGCTTGGCGTCGGATGTAGCTGTTCAACACAATTTGTAGAGGCGCAAAGGGTAAGGACGCTCAGATTCTTCGGAGGCTCATGGCCATAGATCAAAGCAGTTTCGCGACGTATGAAAGAATTCTTCTTTCGGCCAGGAAATCCGCCCTTCATAGATGACCCGACTTTCAGTAGTTGCTCGTGGAAAAGGGGCTTCTTTGCACTGCTCGTTGATTGCGTGCACTTCGATGGACCAATCAAAACACCGAGACCTCTGGCACAATTAGAGCGGCTGCCACTGCCCGAGACGGAAGCTCCTTACACGTCAGTCTCTTCAGTGAAACGCTTTTCGACGTCTGAAAAGTTCATTGTTGCATAGTTTGATGTGTGTAATTCGTTGCGTGTTTCGTCATCTACGCCTTCCTGCCGTCCATTAGCTTGTTATCACGAGAGTTCCCGTCGGGCGTGACTTCTTCGAGGTTGGCTGGACAAGAAGGTACCTCACGAGGCGCGTGCCGATGGTGAGCTGCTGACCGATCGAAGCTGACGGTAGGTGACGACGAAAATTTAGCTTCGGAGCCGACTGGGCCGATGGGTGTAATGCGAGAGCAAGGCCCAGGTGCAGAAGTACGCCGAGGTGAACTGCAGGGAAGTTCCTTGTTCCGGTCATTCGTCTTCATCGGACCTACGCCCGCTGGCTAGGACCGCGTTTTCTACCTAACGTGGCTGCAGCCGTCCACGTTTATGGATGGCTGCGAACGGTGTAGATATCCTATTTGTATACGTTTTCTATATACAGATATTGTCACCGTGTGCGTGCTGTTAGTGAGAATCTGTACCTATACACCTGAGAATAGGGTCCACGGAAGTTGGTAGAACATAGCAGCGCTTAGAGACCCCATAGGTTGACAATCGCTGGAGAAGATGGGGAAGCCACAATGAACGTTCGGGTATTTGCCTGTTAATGCAAATGCATGCTGCTTTTGTATGCAACTATGTCGACTACACACAACGGACAACCAGGTAGCAGGCCCTACACCTCGTAGACTCGTATAATCACAGATGAAGTCTTGGCAGATTTCACTCCATCTTTTGCTGCTTACGATCCCTAGTCCTCAAGCCCCCTCGAGTCGCCTACGTCCCTGATTCTCAACGACTACGCAAGGAGCTGAAAAAATGACTCATTCAAAGACCATCTTCGCTTAATGCTCGGAACCAGCTTCTTATGTTTCGCATAACACCTTCATTATTCGACAATCAGGAGATATTGCTTAAAACGGCCAGCTTAAAGCTTGTCCAACGGCGAACGCCTTGAGAATGCACAGGTTGAATTCATCAAATTGAATCAATTGAGATTCATCAAATGAAAATCAAATTTATCCTAAAGGGTACAGGACGATGCAAGCTCTGTAATCGAAGATTCAAACTTGCCGACTCTAGGTGCAATAAATGGCCGCTATATTTTAGCATCGGACGAACGACAGGCTCACGAAGATCAGCAGAAACAGAACAGGTGCCATGCGAGAATGGCCATGACGCTTCAATTTGGCCCATATGTTTGCCGTTCTCGGCCAAACGATCTCGAAGCTGAACTTCCATTGCATTAACGGAAGTGATTCGGATACAAAGCAGATCCAAAAGTACGTTGGTTTTTGGTACCTCAGCATTCGCCTGTCTGGTCGTCAACCCGATTCGTGTCAGGGTCAATGTTTTACGTTTAGACATTGCGTTCCATTGCGTGTCATGTTCACGCGTCACTTCCACGTATGGAGTGATGTTCTCCTGACCTTTGCCTGCGGCGCGGGCAACAGGCGAACATCTGTCTAGCGACCAAATAAAACCCTTGTTCATTGCTAAATGTTAATCGTTCTAGCCCAAGGCGTGCTCTAGGCGTTGCCATGAACGCGTTGCGACAGTTGATTTGCATGCCGTCTTGTACGACGCATCTACGACGCACTCGGTGTCAATGTACGATTGTCAGCGCTAGATTACAGCAGCAGACGGACGTAAATAAACGACACCCGAGGGTCGCTCCAGGCCTTGCTTGACGCAAGACGTTAAGTCGGCCTCCAATTAGACGTTCGAGAGCGGCTCTTCAGCTTGCGCGTATCGCTGCTCGTGAAACAACGATTACACATAGACAACCGTCTGACAGTTATCTCGCCTTTGCTGGGCTGCTGCCAACGTCTTGCCACAATTAAACGTACAGCCTCAAGCTGATGCCAGCAGGTCCATAAAGTTTATCCTACAGCAGTGATAGCAACACCTCGAACTCATTCAGACGAGTTCACCCGGCTGCCACGGCTTTGTTTTTAGGCCGATTCCTGATTAGCGAAGTTAGGGAGTTAATTGGGTAATGTTGAAGTGATATTGGCCATAGCTTGTACATTCGTCTCCGGCGCCTACGGCTGTCTTTCCTCTACGTCTTTTTTTGTTCCCGATTTCGCACCAGTCACATCTGTCAGCTAATGATTTCCATTGGGGGATCGGTGTATGGGCATACGCACTATTTTGATTGCACTGAAACGTGGCAGATTGTGCTTGCCTGGAGAGCGCACGCCAGCACGGCTCGGTTAAGGCCGTTGGCCTGTTAGGGAGTCTCGGTTTAGTCTGACACATGCCAAGGAGGGGGGGCGTCATTTGTCCGCGATACGCGGGACTGTTGGGGTACAGGCGCGCGATAGGGCGACGCTATCTTCGTGCTGACCCTTCTTAGAACGCGGCGACGAGGGTAAGGCGCTGTTGTTCATACGATACGGACAACAAGACATCCCGAAATAGGACGAATTTCGCCGGCGCACCTATTTCGTCGGTGGACGAGGGTCTTTTGGCCTCGCCATCCATTTGTCCCGCTCGGTCGGGCTGGCCTGTTGTGTGGGTCCGGACATCGCCCAACATACAAACCTCATTTAGGCGCACTTCCTGTTTTTTTGTTCACCAGAAAAGTGGCCTCTCGAAAAAGGCCCGGCGTCAATCAACGTCTTTGTACGCTGTTCACATGGCCCCGAGTTGGTGGTGCAAAGGAACCAACGTCACAACATCCCTTGAAATAGGTTAACTTTTTCTCAGTTTCTTTATTCAGCAGGCACTTCCTGGCTATCAAAATATATGTCGTAAGAATCAAGATGGGATCCAATGTTATTACGAATATCGCCATTCCGGGCCCCATGTCGTGTGCACATGCTACACGGGGGACGATATCTTTCACTGTCTTCTTCGTATTCTACATTCTTCTTTTCGATTCCTCCGCCGATCCCCGCTGGGATTTTAGGTCTGCAATACTGTAACAAAATGCACTGCAATGTTACAGCATGGTCCTTCGCTTTCTGCCAGGGGATCAGGTGCCTCTGAGGAAATGAAAGACCGCCGTTGCGTATTTCTTTCGTGTTGTTATTCCACGAATCCCTGGAGAGACTGTTACTGCAAAAAAAAAAGAAGCGGACAGCCTTTATAGTCGTTTATAAAAGGCGCGCGCTAATCGCTGAATGAGAAGAAACCTCATCGGAAAAGCACATCAGATGGAGCGAAGGAATAGAGCAGATGCTACTTCCGTTGTCAGAGCGTTTAATTTATCCAGATACTTTACGACCACGTGTTGGCTCTGCGACGATCTCCACATCAACTTCGTGCCGGGCAGACCGGCAAATAGTCGCCTTCGTCCCAGTGACGCAAGTACGTCTTCCCGCTGATATCGGCCAACGAAAAGGCAGTATTTGTATTCGTTCTTCTCTAAATTGACGATCACAGCTTGTGACTAATACTTTGAAGCATGGTTGTTTTTTCTTTTTTCTTTCTTGCTCTATGTTATAGCCAAAACAGTCCGGCAATACCTTTTCCACACGCCTAAAGTGCTCCGGCGCTGAATAAAACAACAACGACCCGATGGGCCGTTAACTGCATAAGGTGTTAATGGCACTCAATGTATCCGAAGATCGATGGGGTGAAGCACGTTGGTTACATGTTGGCGGTCGCAAGCACCGCCCGCGAATATCGACATCGTTCCGATAACCTGGGCGTCCCAGTTTGGGTGTTCATACCGCCATGTACCGCAGAGATCACAACAAATGCCGGCTAGATGTGACGTAGGTCGACAGTCTGGCGGACTCAGCCGGCCTACTTCTTATTACCTAGGTTTTTCCGGCTGCTTCTGCGTGTTCAACGATCGCCGGCCCTGGTCACCTGAAGGTTAGGTCGTCGTTCCATTCTGTGAGGTTACAGCGGAATTAACTCATCCACCTGCGGTGCGCACACACAGCCTGGTGGGAACCTCATATCCGTGCGCAGGGTTGATCTAACATGCAATTATGCATACAGTTGCTGTGTTGCAGCTGTGCGACCCGTCCCGTATCGGGAAAGTTAATATTCAAATTTTGTTAATGCGCTCGTTAGCGGCGCGTTCGCCCGCGTACAACGTAGCGATTCTGGGGCGGTGCGATTGGCTGATACAAGTATAATCGAGGGGCTGACATAATGCCTGTGCCTGATTCGCTTGTGGTGATTCTGCTATCAACGGCGAATGAGACGTGTTTTGATAGGCGGCGCCTTGATGTAAACGATAGTCACGGAGACGGCTTCAAGGGCTCTTCACCGAAGTCCTCACCTCGACATTGTACTTGAGCAAGTAGTTTTTCTCGTTCGACAGAAGAGCTTCGTATTTTAAAGGCTATGACAGGACCTATTTACTGTTTACAAACTGAACCTGACCTGAGAACGTCAAAATGGCCTAGTCAATGACCGACGCCACATTATGCCTGAGTCCTAAATCGTCGAAGGAGAGTGGGTGAAATCGAAATTGTAGAGCATCCATTTGCGACTAGAGGTGCTCATACGAGAACTCTGGACACTAGAACGCTCCACCTCGACTATCACTAAACCTAGGTGACGCCATAGGCGTTCGGGCATTTCTATGATCTATTGAATAGCGACCGATACGTTGAAAGCATCGTTGGACTTTCCACATTTAAGGTGTCCAGCCTTTGGACGTACCGTCTCGGTTTGCGCTCTCATCTATAGACTACATCAGTGAACAAGTCTGACCGGATTTCATCCAAAAGCCCATCCGGAAGCCTTCCATACAAAAAAGCAACGCGATGACTTGGCGTGCGTGAAATGAAGCTCCGAATAGCGTTGGTTTGATACGCATTTAAGGAAACTGTGTAAACTTCGCTCCTCTGAGGTCGTTCTCTCGAGAATAAATAAGCGTAAACGCAGTTATAACAAAAAGTCACCCACGACTTAGCTGGATGTATCTCCACGCAAGTGGTTGCCTAATGGGGCAACGGTTTCGTTGATGGCACCGTGAAGCCTCTGAATTCACAATGCCGACTATGACGAGTCCGGCGAGGGCTGCGAAGTCTCGATGGAGTTTCAATGGTTTTTGTCGCGTTTTACTTCACTCTCCATTAGGAGAAGTCACCGAAAAAAAATAAGTTCGGATAATGGACTGCGTCGAATAGGACGGGGCTCTTAGCTCGGCCTTCAGAGGCCGCTGTGCACGACGCCTCGTATATGCTTGGAAATGCGCATCACTGGTCTTCGTACGGTCTATTCGACAGTGTCGAAGGCCATACTCAGCCTCTCTCGTGCAAATCCACCCTGCGTGAGGCGACGGGTCGAATCGGCACTGCTGGAAAAGACCGAGTGAATGTCCGCGCCGTGCCAATACAGCCGTATATTTCTCAAGCTTTGTAGCCATTGCACTACGATCATGCCCTAGAAAGACGCAATATTGCCATTCAGTATTTTTGTTATTGCCAGAGCGCATTTAATCCGCACTTGGGGGAACCCCCCAAGCGTTGGAACCGTCAAGGCGAACCGGTGCGTACAGTATAGAGAACGTCAGGAATCAATCTTTTGCAATGTCTGACAATGTGCTTTCTACCGGAGCGGTGGAGAAAGGAATCTAGTGACGGTCTTTTATTCGCGGTCCCTCTAATTTCATCATGGAAACGTATTTTCTTAATTGCTAGGTTGGTACGCTTCTTAAAAGACAATTGGTAATGCCAATATGATGATAAAAGCCCGTGAGAAGCGAAGACTGTTTCGTCTACAAATAGCTTCAGCTCGCTTCGGTTTTTTGCACTCGTAATATGCCGGCAATCTATGTACAGCTTCGCGGAGCTTCTAGCACTTGTCTCGGTTTTTCGGAGCGGTATTTTGATGTCGTCCAATCTCGCTCGCTGATTCGTTCGTTGCGTGACCAGCCTGTGTCAGACAGATTTACTTCGCACTTCCATTTAAAGCCAAGGTAAATCGTGACGTTTCCGTCATCGGCGCACATCGAACGACGCTTCCAAGGTACTTGCGTTCGCCCACTTCAGAGACGCCTTACCAGCACTTAAGCGGGGGGACGAGACGACGGGCGTATATTCACTCATTCACTCACTCATTCAAGGACACTAACGTGTCCTTGATGGCGAGACGCATACAATTACATGGAGCTGTCATTTTTAAGCCGTCCGCAATAAACACCAGCGACCGACCATGGCGGCATTCACTCCTGCGAAGACGCTAGCGTTGCCTTCAACGAGACGGGTACTATTCGAATCAACTCTGCTGTAGTCACGAGAAAACATCGACAGGCCTCATAACATCAGCCGAAGGTGTCCCGGAGAATTTCTCTAGTCACCTCCGGCGTTTCTCAGTCACATTTCGCCTGCCGCAACGCCAGCTAGAAATGCTTAAGACATCATTTTTCCTGTCAAGGCAACGCATACACAGTATGAGGCCACCAGAAGAGATGCTAGTTCTGTGTTCCTATGAGTTAGGCTGACCCGAGGCCTGGCCCCCGGTCATGTGGGATGTCCTTAAGGGCAACTTAAAGCAGATGTCCCATTAGCAGACCTACCTCACCTATGTTCAGCGGGCGCGGTAACTTCGCTTGAATTTGGCCAACAGTTCCGTGCCGTGTTCGGCGGCTGCTCCGTTGGTAATGGCCACTAGGATGTTGTGGTATTCAATATATATGATAATGTCGTGCAAAGAAGCGGGGTCCAAGGGTTGATAGGAGAACCGGCCAAGATAAGGCGTTCACCTCTGTGACATTGATGGGCACGCTGTGGGCGAATCGGGCCTGAGAAGTTGTTCGGGGCTCGCGATTCGACATTCAGCAGAGGCAGTACCTAGCGGCTATTATCTGTGACAAGGAGCACGCGGAACGAGATTGTGCCCGATTACCATATTTCAATACACTCGTGACAGAGCGTTCGAGTCGGTCGGTTACTGAAAATTTGAACCTGCCGTATCGGCCACAATATAGTTCGACGCCAGAATCGGCCAGCTAACATAGGGAGAGATGTAGGACACTGTGCCGGTCGAATATCAACGATGAATACGGTAACGTTTTAACATATTTATTTTAGAAATAGTTCAGCCAAATGAATGAATTTGTCCTGCCGGCTATCCTCGTACGACGAGTGGGTGTATATGTTCGTACTGCCACGCATGGTTGCTCCCTTCTGTGCTACAGGGCCTTTCTACCAATCGCTTTGACTCGGCCGCACCGTGCGTATTACTCAAAACCAATTTGGACTCGAAATTTCACTATGGCTGCGATTGCCAAGGGCAGCGCCCCCCTCATTCGGTCGATGGGCCGTAATCCACGGCGAGTCATATACAGTGATTGCAAGAAATGGCTTCGGAGCGAGCCGAACTCAGAGCCTAATGACAGCTCAGGCCCCGCAATGCAATCAGAGCTGAAGTGATTGCCAGCGATGGGTCGGCTGTGCGGTATCATCTGCCGGATAGATGTCCATGATCGTTGGTATTCGAGAGAACGCATAGATGTCGGCTTTCAAGCGCATTCCTACAGCTAAATGGCACCTCTTCTGGCTAGCAAAGCGACGGCACCGGGATCGGGGGTAAAATGCAACGCCAATGTCGCTCGTTTTGGTCACTCGAGGCTTGACGAGATCTAAATCGGTGATGACGCTGCACGCCAGCCACAATAGCCTAGCGTACAGTCCCCTTATACGACTAAATTTCTCTTTGTAATAAATCTGTTATGTTTCCTTCTCCAACGAGAACTTGAACACTGCAATCCTATGCTAATGAACCCGTGTTAATGTAAACGTATGTTAATGGACCTTAGACTAAATGACTCCCACAGCCTTCACTCTAGAACCACCCCGCAGAGTTTCCAGAATCTCAGCCATGCTGATGGCGTAGAAGCGTAATTGTAACCTTAGGCTACCGTCTCCAATTTGGCGAAATGCTGAGTCTGCGAACGCCTGAAGGCCCCCGTTGGTTTGGTCACGTGTTTGGCTCGATCCTGCCCACGGACGCCGGGTGTCGCCGTGATATCGGTCCCCCATACTCCTGTGCTCTGTTGGCCCAGCATTGAGTGCACACGAGGACTACACATGTGTATCTCTTTACGCTTACGTTGCCCCCTCTGGCTCCGCCAGCGGCTCGGGGGCGGTGACGACACCTATGCATGTCCACTTACGAGATGTAATTGCCTTCTCCCCACCTTTTCGCCTTCCTTCTCCACGCAGCTGCTGCGGGTCGCTATAGTTTAGGACGATGGCCTTTCCTCGGGGGCGTTCCACGCCGGCGGTACCACGTAGCAGCGCCGGTGGACGCCTTCAAAGAGTCGAAATTTACATAGGACGCGCGTTCGCCCTAACGAGACTTTGATGTTATCTGTGCGCGGCGCTATCTAGTTACTGGCTAACCGGGCGGCCATGAAGGGCGAGCTGTCACTTAGACTGAGCGAAACCTACGGCCCGACAACGCGTCGAGCGGTTTGTTCGCCCTCTGCTATCCAAGGCCGCCAGCTAAATCTACTTAAACGGTTCATGTGCAACGGCTGCGCCCCGACGGAGGATCGTGAGTTGTTTGATGTTGCTCAAATTACAGCCAACACACGCCGGATATGGTCGCCGCTCATCAATGCTGAAAGCTCGCAGAAGCGAAC
>MNPL01013843.1:3692-18464 GCA_002081605.1 Tropilaelaps mercedesae | reverse complement strand
ATATATATATATATATATATATGATCGTACGTTGCAAGGCCTTTTTGTATTGCTGCGCAAATTCTAAGGCGGTGGTTATTTTATTTGGGTTATGTTTTCAGAAAACTAACATATAATCCTCCGTTTCTATACCCTAAAAATTCTAGGCGTTGCCAAGACACCCCTGCTATGTTGACACTACGTATGGACGAATATAAATTTTTTTATTTTTTCATTTCTTTCTTGAACTGACCCATAGTAACCTACCCATTAACTCATATACGCTGATACCCTCTTACTAGTGGGTCCGTTCATCATGGCATGCGATTAATTTCGGGTTGAGACACCCCTTTTGTCGGGCGTCGTTGTTGTGGTTATATATATATATATATATATACCGCCTACGAAACCAATGTAAAAAACACCGCAGCAATTCTTTGGAAAACTCACGAAAACTGGACAGCTTGCGTTCTAACGTACCCTGCGAGAGCGGGTGTTTTTTTTAACAAGGCCTGCTTTGAGTCTGTTAAACAATTTTAGCCGGTTTTCTAGTCAGTGATATTGCAACAACCTGTGAAAAAATCGGCCTTGTATTACCTACGTGCATCTCTGTCGTAAATTTGTTGTTCTGAAAAAATTACATCACACCCGTGAGCATTTTTCAACACAGAGCAATTCAGCGCGATTTAATTTAAACCAGCTGATTTACTCAGACGTTTGAGTTTAAATAACCATGTTACATGGTTGCCTACCATGGCTTCTTTAGCAGAAACTTGAAATACCATAGAAAATGTTATTAACTGCAGACTAATCATCCACGAGTCCACGCCTATCACATTTTCTCAATTTGCGAGAAATTGCGATACACCCAACTTCTGCGGCTCGCAAATTAAAAGCGTGACCATCTATTTTTACTTCCCGATTATTTTCTCGCCTATCTGACACTCGGCTTTTGTGCATTTTACAGCGGCTTCAGTTCGCGTCCGTAGAAATCAGCCCTCCGTTCGCGTTTTCAAATGGTGGCAAAGCCTGGAGACGCAGGCTGGAAGCCGTATGGCTTGGCGAGCGTTGTTTTCATTCTACTAAAGCTGGAGCCACGCACACACGCACACACACACACACACACACACACACACACACGTGCGTGCGACTGCTTCCCGTGGCATTTCTAGTGCTTCCGCAGTCATAGAGTGGCTGTGTTCGTCAACGCAATTAACTCCACCACCTCCTGTTCGGGGCGCTCCGCTGTAATGGACAAGCCAGCGCTGCGCCTCTGCTATACCAGAATGTTGGGTAAACATTTGGTGTCATAGGACGTCTTTCAACGACAAAGATTGCTGTGGTGGTGTATGGGACGTCTACAGATTTCTGTAAACAAGTGTAGTTGCCTAACGATTTACATGCAGATGCGCCTTGGCGAGGCCATCTAAGTGGCTCGACGTTTTTAGGGCGCAGACACACACACACACACACACACACATAGAGGCATACGTAAACACAGACGGAAGCTGTGTAAGAGTGATCTATTCGTTAAGTCTATGTCTGCCAATTCTAAAACGTTCACGACTGGCGTCAGCTGAGTGTATTCTCTTGAACACAGGCATATACCAACTTAGCCAATGAACTAGCAAAAGCTAATTAATATCGACTCGAAACAAAAATAATTTAACAAAAGCGCGACTTTACATGTGACATACCGACAGACGGTGATCTTAGTAGGTCCGTAGACAATTAGCATTAAAAGAACAATATCCCATTAAAGGACGAAGTAGTATCAGAGTTAGCCGGGATAATCGTCTGACGACACAAAAAACAACTGTCCCGTGAAGATTTTCAGTGACTCTACCCGTTTTGTGTTTGGAGTTGCTTCTCATGTCTCGATCGATTTGCACCCTGAGTCATAGCGGTCTCACGACCGCGCTATGCGAAATCTTCCGTCGCTCGGGCCAAACCTCTCGTATGTCCTTCCAGCGACTTTGCCTGTGTTTCTGGTCGGCGGCGACAACCCCCAAAATCGCTGGCGAACAACCAAATTTGTCGTAGGCCGTCATGTAACTGATTTTTCCTTGAAGTAATTCTCACTCGGTCATAAGACCAATTCTCTACAGGAGGCGATTCTTGCCGATGCAATCGTTGGGTGGTTGGCCAGCGCAGCGCCGAACAGTCAAGCGGAAAAAGGCCGAAGTGAGATCTCAGCGCAAGCTTGAGTCTTCGGCACAGATTTTCGGCAAGATGAAAACAGTCACACAGCTCCACGTATAGCTTCTTTGACGTAAAACTGCGAAAGTAAAGTGCGAAAGGAAATAGCCATTATTCCGGTAGTAGCCCCATGGCCATGAGTAGAAATTTGCTAACATGGGAATTGCCAGGTAACCGATGTTGCTGTTGCGTAGATGTAAGAAACGCTAATTTAATAGAAAATGCATAAAATTTCCCAACGAGTTAGGAGCTGTCCAATCGGCGAATTGTCATTCAACGGTACGTTCTATCCGGCGAAATACAATGATGACAGCAAAATGTAGCATGGCAGAAAGAAAAGACATCAGAGAGTAGATCTGCGGTAGGGAAAATACCGAGTTGAGCGCATTTCTCATCTCGGTCAAGGCTCGTCGATCGCACGGACCCCACGGCTGCCTGAGACTAATCGTATTTTATTGTGGAAGTTGGCAGTTTTAAGCCGAAGAAAGAAGAGTTTCGAAGACCGTAAGGAAGCTGATGCTTGAATTAGACTGAGAAACGGCAGAAAAGCGAACCAAGATACATTCAATGAATAGTTCTAGTTTTTTGTTTTTCAGCTTGATCAGCCTCGCGAAAAGCTAAATACGAGTCTGCAGCTGAACTTAGTGCAGTTCTAACACAATACCCGAAGACAATATCAGAAGACATTATTATAACTTGCATCGAATTCGTCCTATTAACAACATTGCGCACAGTGTCGCTAACGTTGTGCGCTCATTATATCACCCTGCTATACACGAGCTATACAGCGATAATATTAGTGAGAGTGATAATGACAATAATTATTATCAGTGTCACTATTATAATAAATTAATTCGGTTCCTAGAGGCAGATATATTCTAGAGTAAACACCTGAGAAAGAAAATCTGTTAGGGAAAATTTTACTTCTTTCGTTATTTGCCCACGAATACTGCTCTCCATGCACTGACTCTGTTCTCTTCGTTTGAGGACGTGCGGCTGAATAGCGACATATCGACGTGTTCAGAAAAGACGACAAAGTACCCAGCCGCAAATACGGCGCCCTCATCACCGTTACGGTGCAATACCAACGACTGGGCCCTCTCTATCTATACGTGTACGTATACTGGCACGCAGCCGAAATGTGTTCCGCTACCGTTCTAGCTTCGACGCATAACTAATGGGGATTCGTCTGGCTAACGAACTGTCTGCCTGAGCGGTCGCTTATTGCGTTTACACTCCGACGGCGTCGGCGGAGGCGTTCGGCGTCGCCGAAGGCATTCGGCATCGCCGGTGGGTGTCGTACGGTCAACGCTACCCGGGCACGGCCTTTGTCGAGGGGGACCCGGCGCCGTTCCGCCGAACGGCAAAATGAACTGGAGCGCGGCGAGGATGTCAAAATGAGAATTTATCACGATAAAGTCGCGCATATGTATCGAGGCGAGTTTGTCATCGTTTTGGTGGAGACTTCTGCGCCGGGGAACCCGGGCTTCGGGGCAGCCGAAAGCGTGGGATGCCGTCGGGGGTAAGTCTATGAGAACCGACAAACTGAACCAAATGGCTGAAGTTTGGGGTCTGGGGTCGGCAGAGCGAAGGCTAGAGCGTATTTATGACGGTTAGTCTTCGAAAGAGACAAATAGAGGGACGGCCAGTAAACGGATGAGGAAAACGTACTTCCGTGGGCGGGTCCTGTCAGACATCTTGCGTACAGTAATCCGTCTACAGTAATTCTGCGTCGCCGTTCATGTCATTTCATACACACGCACGCACACACACACACACACACACACACACATTTCTTATCGCCGGCCCGAGTAGAGGCGTTTCATCATCTTTACTGGCGACAAAGGACTGACCTCGGCGCTCGTTTAGCGTAAGCTGAGACCGCAAAAACGCCTTGAAGGCAGAAAGTTAAACTAACACCTGTCATATCGGCCTTCTGGGTTATTGCATCTGGAAAGCTCGGCTCGTATTACGCTGACGAAATAATTGCCCCTCGCAAAAGGGCCTATCTTCAGTCTTTACGCGGACATCACAAAACTCAAAAAAATCAAGACGAACTTAGCGAATCGGCTCGTTGTTAAACGGCGCTATAAAACGTCGGAAAAAATTCGAACAACTCAATGTTCCGCAGAATTTAGATGATTGTCTTGGTAGTTACCCGAGAGAACGTTTTGAATAGGCACATTTCGTCCAGGTGTATGGACTCGCGCTGACATGTCGTGTCCTATTTTATGGCAGGACGACGAAGTACGGACGCCGTAGTAATTGCCGTATACAGCCACATCTCTCCAAAGTTGTGTTCTCCTTTGTTCACTCGCAAAGTGCATAAACTATCTGCATAAGCAGACTTGTAGCGTGGCGCATCAAAAAATTCTGTTCCTTCGGTCGGGGGGTGTTTTGTGAGGAGAGGCGGATGAGGGTGTTCCTGATCGACGAACTCGGGGGCCAGAGACTCGACTCGGAGATTGAGCCTGAAACAAGGCTCGGCTAAGGCCGTTGCAGAACTCCGGCTAATTCAGGAGCTGCGTGCCAATGGAAAGGAGCGGCATCGTGCGAAGTCTAAGGATTAGGCCAGTAGGTCGCTCGAGTATAGGCTAAAACCTATAAGGATCTAGCAATGTGCGTCAGGTCACGTTAGAATCGTGTTGGCCAGCCTGTTGATTCAGCCTTTTTTTCACGTTCAATTGCCATCAACCGAATGAGACTGGCCCGTGTAGTGGTAGAGAACCTATTAGTTGATTCGTTCAGTTCATTTCTGGCAGGCTCATGCATACGCAGAGTTCGCCGGCTGCAGGTGCCGTTGTTCACTTAACCGTATTAGTCGACAGATTACGACGAGTGCAAGGTCGTTATGAGGAACCGATAGCAGACACCGCGTCGAAGGTTTGTTTGCATTGAGATGGAAGTCTGCCACTGTAGAAGACGTCATCTGGATTTGGCTAAAAAAGTCGCTTGTTCACCGGGGCGGCGGGTTACATGCGAAAGACTTTTTCTTAGACTACGAAATTGTACTGTTGAAGTGAACAGAGCGCTTTCCGTCTTGGCACTTGTTTTCAATTTTTTTTCCGCGCTACCGTTTCTAAGTCCTGGTTAGCACAGAAACCAGTTGCAGAAAACTAATTTCCGTGCACGTCACTGCGTCTAGGTACTTATAACAAGTTATTTTCTAGACAACAGGATAATTACAGCTGTAATGATACATTATCAGCTAGAAAGGCAAACCCTGCTATCATGTTCTTCCGCCGGTCTAGGAATTCTTCATACGAGGGCTCATTCGACGTAAGCCATACGCAGGCTTGCGTGTGCACTCTATATCCGGTTAGAAGGAGTTGGAAATGACCTATTCCTTCAAAAAAACATAGATAATTTGGTTTTTATTCTACAAAATATCGGGCCATGCTTCTGGCGAAAATGATAATCCTTTAAGAACCGTCCGATACCTACATCGGGCTTGCCCTCGGTGGCGTTCCGATGGTCTGCCAATCTTCACCTTCCAGGGAACCTATTGCGAAGCAATCCGGCAAACTGTGTGCATATATTTATATACAGTACCGAGATGAGCGAATGTTGTATTCATGCCCAACGTATAATGCTATCCAGCACCGATAGAGCGGGAAAAAGCTGCCATATTTTCCACCCCGATCAGTCACTCTGTACGCACGACCTCGTTATTGCGGCCAACAAACAAATGGCGATCCTGATGCGGCTGCCACCGCAGCAGAAATGGTTACTAGCTAGCGAATTCTTCTAATGTCGGGTATCTGCGGCGATGCAAGCTCGCTTGTTCCGCAACTCATCTATTTAGCACTTGTTGTCAATAGGGAAAAAACGCCACACACAGATGCGGTCGCGGTGAAAGAAAGCTAAACAAAAGCTCGACTTGCAATACAATTGCAGAACCTCCGATCGCTTTTCTCTGTTGCTGCGCGCGGATACCCCCACGTCCGTGGAACTTCGGCAGCCTTTCGTTTAGCTGACACAGAACACGCACACATCGATTCTCCCTGATTGATTTTTGTGTGATTGGGGCTGGTGAGCAACGGGACCCCAATGTGGAAGGGCAACCGTTATTCAATTTAACTAGCAAACGGTTTATGAAGTTCCGCGGCTGGAAATTGTTTCAGCGGCTGGGTCCTCTTCCGTTTCGCTATTCTATAACGACCGCAAACGAAGGTGGCGGTCCGATCTGAGATCCTCGCGTTTTGCAGCATTGTCTTGCATTGCTGGGGGTTATTTCGAAACCTCGAATATGATTGCGGCACTAGAAAAAAAGAGGTCCTCTACAAAGTCTCCCTCCCTCTCTATCTCTGTCTCGCTCCATTCTACTCTGAAAATTTCGTAAAATTTTTCTTCCATCTACAACACGTGAAAGTGTCCGTTAGGAGTGCGGCTTCAGCCTTCAGAATTAACACATTCGAAGCCACGGTGACAAACGGAAAGGGCCAAGGCATTCATTGTTTTGGATTTCGTTCCGTCAACTCCTCCTCGGTGCTAATTTTGGCACGCTTTTGTGGAGGTGTGATCACGTGACTGGGTTCGAAACCCGGTTCAGACTGATTAGTTTCGTTATTCGGATGTTATTCGGGTCGTTACATCTCGATGACAGTTGTACGTGACCAACGCGAATGCGAGTCCATTTAACGATCGTGAATTGAGGCCCCACCATGGCAAGGCCACCGTTAGAGTATCAGCCCTGAGAGTTCTCAGATCTCACAGAAAATAAATTTCGTGTGACATTTATTCGCTTTATCTAGTCTAGGCTTAGCCTTAAATTTCGTATTAGATTTGATGTCGAACAACTTTTCAGGCAGTATTTCGTCCAAAACGAATGACTGAGCCAAAAACGTGCCCCAACATGTTGACAGAGTTACGTTGTTGCTATCGAGTTCCTGACGTCAGGGACAAACCCTCAATGTTTACGACAAGCGTTATGCAATCAACCGCCATTTAGGTACAGCTCATCCAGTTGTGTGGTTCGAGTTCCCGAATGAGCATTTCGCTATAATGAACATCTACTGCTTTCGGTATTGGACGCGCTTATCCAAACCGAAGCCCTGAAATCCTCGACATGCTTCCGCGCTACGCAAGACGCGAAAGCGGACAGACGCGCTGGTCAAAGCGCACAAGAACAACGGTTCCTTAAAGGTATCCTGCACATGATCAATAGCTCTAATAGTTAGCGGAAAAACCGGCTAAAATCCACTAGAAGTCGATGAGTCGCATCGTGTTCATCACCAATCAATGAGCGGTCCTTCCTGGCAGAAGTTCTCTCGAACGCTAAGCACCATTCACTCCTTTTGTGCTTGCGAGCACACACACTTCCGAAGCGCTAACGGTCTACGTCGCCATACGCAGCGACGTGGACAACAGTAGACAGTCCTATTTCTCGTATTTCGCTAATCTAATTTGACATGAGCCGATCCCCGAAAACATGGCCACACATCTCCTGTTCCTGGTAGGCATGCGGCTTCAGAATGTTTGCCAATGGCTAAGCTGGCCATGTCCGACAATGCTTAGCAGTCGCAATAGCAAAGACGGCATCTAATTACAGTAATCATACCGTCGTTAAGTTGACGTTCGGCGTTGACACAGCGTCGCCTCCTTGCACGGCGGGCGCTGTTCTGCGTTGCTTTTCTGTGACGCGCGCCGGCCAACACTGGATATCCTCCCCCTCCCGAACGCGACAACAACAATTTCCGCGTGAAGTTCGTCCAGCTTGCGAAAACATAGCAAAACGACGAAGGGGAAATTCAGCCTACGGAGCGACACGAGTCGTAAAGAGACACAGGCGCAGGAGTCGTTTCAGCGCAAATGGCCGTTGCTAAAGCGTTTCGCGTATCGTACGCCTGCATTGTGTCGCCCGTTTGGACGCGACAGAGCGACTGGTGAAGCGCAACACGGCCTTGTTCACCTAACCAGTGCTCTGTAATTTGCAATGGTTCCGGCGGCCAGAGCGACAAAGTCAAGACGAAGAGAATTCTGGATATCATCTGTTTAGTGTAATTGTGTCACAGACGCTCAAAAAGAGCGCCACTTCTCCCGGGGGTGAATCAGGAGACCCTTCACGTGCAGGTGGTGGTACATTTGCAACGCCTCTACGATAATGGGACAAATAATAATGATCATAAAACTAGTTGTAATCATAGTAGTAGTAATTGCAATTATTGTCACAACTAACACCATTATTACTACAACTCTGGCGAGTGCTAAAGGTGGACAAGCTGTTTGCATGTTGCAGCCCAGCTGGCAATGTGACAACTCATAACGAAACAATCGCTCTGTGTGTGTGTGTGTGTGTGTGTGTGTGTGGCAATTTTCACTAGGGAGGTTCGCTGTGTTCCTATACGTTTAAGATTGTTTTCATTAGCCGGGACCAATCTTGGGGCCTCGTTGTCGTCGTCGAGTGACGTTTTCGTTTCACGCTGACGTCTAGGTTTTCCTCTTCGTCGGCTTTCAGAAGTTCCTAAAACTCAGACACTAGCTCACGCAGTTAACAACCGATACAAATCACTTTCTACCAAAAAGAGCGCAACTTATTTGTTTGCGTCAAACTATAAATAACAATACAACGCTCTGTAACAAATCGTAAATTCGTGTTCGCTACACGATTCTATCATGGTATTACCTACGTCCGAGTTGTTGTGCCATACCTGTTCCAGTACCAGACTCACGCTTTGCCCCTCTCCTGTTAGTTTTCCTCTTCGATGGCACGCTGCCACCACAATCTACACAATCAACCAATCTTACCAATCTTATCAACCAACTTCGTCAAGTCCAAAAGCGACTTCTGGAGTTTTTTCGCGGCGGCAGTCATATGGGAAAATGCTTTCTTGGGAGTCAGGCTCAAGAGAGCGAACGAAAACGGCATCAGCTTTCTGTGGGTTTTCATAGTTGAAAGAATACAACCAAATTCTCCGCTGTCGTAACGGATTAATCGAGCACTGAAGTCTGCTGGTTCGTTCGCTATACTTGTTTTCTCGAGGAGAGGAATTGCGCAATGCGCAATGTCCGTTGTTTGACCGGCAAGCATCGCAGGGGTCGTTATGGAGCTTGCGGTGCTGTAGGGAGTCGCTAACAAAAATCCAATGCCTTGGTAAGATCGAGAAACGTCGGAATAGCCTTCGCGAAGGCGCAGATGAGTGCGAACAGTCATGTTTATCACGATGGCCTCACGATGGCATACACTTGCCTACACGTTTTACTAGGAAAACCAAACACTGAAACACGGCTATAGGGTTAAACGCCAGCTATATCCCATTACAACCATACGCCAACCGATGCTCTACATATGCAGATGGTGATCTATCCGTATTTGCAATGCCTTCACAGATCGTATCGATAGTAACAGATAGTCGCAAGCTAATTCACACTGTCCACATCTGGCGAATTTATACTTCTCGACACACACGCACACCAACGCAGCATTTTAGGCATTGCATCAAAGGTGTTATACTTGTCGTCGGTGTCCCGCAACAACCATCACCACCCGCTAGCCCCCGTGAAGTTCGCAAAGAACCCTGCTTGCTCATCAATCCAATTAGTTCAGCAAGATCGCCCATAAGCGTTGTCTTTTTCTGTTAGTTTTCCTACCCAGGGGCCGGCTACGCCGTCAGACGCATACGCTTTAAACGCGTTTCACTCCCGGAACGTAACCATCTGCTGGCTTCCAACTCGCTGACTTGCGCCATCTACTGGCAGTCGTTATTTGCTACAGGCGCGAGCGAGTTTAACGTTCCTATCCCGCAAGTTTGTGTTACGGTCGAGGCCGTGGCCTCTGCGTTGGTTTTGTAACACGGGATGTGTAATAACACAAGATTGTTCTTTTGCTGTGACAATGCTCTTAAACCTCACCTGCATAGGCGACTGCTGGCTTAATTTACTGCGAACTTACGACGAACAAACGAAATCGAGAAGACCAGTTAGAAACTCACCGAACGGGCGTGCCGTGTTTAATACACACACACACACACACACACAAATATGTATCAATGTATGTTGAACACTCCCGGAGATGTGTACGAATCCGCCTTTGCTGCTCGTATTTATTTATAGTTTAACGTTAAACGGTCGTGGTATATAAGCATGTCACCTGTCAAGCGTCTCTAAACAACAACTCTATTACCAGGCACTGCTACTTCATGGACAGAGATAGACGGGCGTGGTTGCGTCACAAAAACATATCCATCTTCTCATTTCACAAAGGCCTTATCAACAAGGAGCAATCACGAACGCGCACAGGCCGACAGGGGGTTCGGGCCGTTCGTGATGCTCGTGAACTCATTCCTCCGTTCGCCCTAACCCGGCGTAGCGCGGAGTGCGCGTTTTTTGCGGATGGCTCAACCCGACGCGGTCAGCCGTACAATCTGATCCATCTCGGAGCGATGGGCGACACGAGTACGTGTGCACGTTAGCGACAGATGCTAATAAAAGTAATCATTTTACTTTTTCATTTTTGCTCTATTCAGCTGTTTCCTATCGTCCGCCTGTCAACTGGAGTAATATGGCTATGAGAGGGTGAACTCCATCCATGAAATTGCCGAGTGAAGTCGTTCCGAACGGTCACATCCGAAGTGTGTATCCTCTATATTCTGCAGGTTGAACGCTTGAATCTTCATCTGGATTGGCGCAGAGCCAGCTCCCAGGACGACACCCGTTATCTACCCGCGTTTGCCAACAAGGCAGAGTTCGTCTATCGGCAACATCGATCCATCGTAGCGTTTGTACGCGATGTTTTTGTTGTTTGAGATTTCGGAGCGGTGTGTTTCGTCACCGTCGGACGAAATAGACAAGGCCATCAGGACTGTCCGATGGGCTTAATGGCCTAGACTGACACTAGACTGATACGACGACGGTGGAGTTAGACCACAATGGGCATTAATATTGAGTTGTTGCAAAGTCCCTCAACAGCTACCGGTTAGATGTTGAGTAGAAAGAAATCGAGAAATATCTCCGAGCTGGAAATTGGAAAATCCCACATGTGTTAAATCAGAGCAGATCGGGAATCCCCAATACTGACCGCCACACGCGGCAAACCTCGACAGAAACGGCCATGTCTTCATAAGACCTCATTATAGATACAGACGTGTGTTTTCAAGAAGACTTTGTCTAGTGGGCGAATAACTTGTTGAGGAGCACACGCAAGCTTCTCTCTGTTCTGAGCAACGAACTGAAACATAGACAATTTTATAAAGAACCAATTCAGCCGAAATTAGCAGCCACGTTTCGCCTTAGCTTAAAGGCCCTTCAAGTTTGATCCGCTGGAGCGACAGAAATTGTGTAGATAAGCTGAAGTGCAATGAGAAATGCAGTGCATGATCTTCATTAGGTACATCGATACAAAAATTATTGTCAGCCGTCGACAAAATGAAATATGTAAAAACTCGCCCGAAGTAAATAATTTCATAAATAATTGATGTGTTACGAAGCCAACTCGGATTTGCTATGCCTGCCATTCGGTCATTTCAAAGGTAATACATACAAACACAGTTAATTAACAGATCCACACCGAAGTCTTATATATATATGGGTGTGTTTATGTTTGTGTTCGGGCGTGTGTTGGCTCGCACATGCGCTGTTTTTACGTAGACAAAAATAGGACGACATCAGCCGACGTCCAATCGTTTCTCCGCGTTCTTCCCGTGTGGGCCGTATTGTGTAGCTCACACAGAAATTTCGCACGAACCTGCCGTCGCCCTGGTCGCATCGTTGATGATCATCGATATCACCGCGAATAATAGCGAAGAACGGAGATACGCACACGTTCGAGGAACGGCCTTGGCACACTGAGGCGCTGGGCCCTGTGGCCCACCTCAGACAAGCGTCAATGGTTCAGCGTCAGATCAGATCAGATATGATGACGTCAAGTAACCGTGGCGACACGGGCGGAGCGGGTGATTGAGAAAACGATTCAGGCTGCTGTTCGTTGAGATAGGGGACGATCCTGAAGTCGCTGGCGACAAGGGTCAAGCCGGCTAACGCTACCGTGTCTGGCAAGAGGTTGCGGGTCTGCTACTTTTCTGCTTTGTAGCTACGGGGAAATGTTGCCGAGACATCGCCGGTCGTCGCGGATGCCGGCGACCCGGACCGCCCGACTGAAAATAAACAGCCGTAAAGGTTCTCCATAACGCGAGCCTTTCTGCATATGGAGCGTTGAATTTTACTGTTATCGTCACCGTTGCCATGTACCATCAAAAACAGGTAACAAATTGAGAGTAGTGTGTGAAATTCACTAGAGGAATAATAACTCATTTTTGTATAATGACCCATGAAAACTGTAACGGTACCAAAACGATGGATATTTGAAATTGGGTGTCGCTCTCGACTCACTTGATGGTAGCTTTACTGAAATTTTGCTTTTTGCCGAACTTATGGCAACAACCTAAAAACAAACAAATAGGTTCTGGGTAGTAATTTTGATAAAATTAAGTTGGGCCGTTTATTTTCGACAGTTTTTCCAATGGCATCACTCGGAAACGCCGTCCACAATGGCTGAGAAGCCTATAACAGGCGTCCGTCCCGTTCCGGAGGCTCCTTAACGGGCGAAACTCCCTTCTGAGAATACGACGTCCGGCCACTTAAACTAGCGATACACAAATCTACAGAATACATTCGTTAGACATTCGCAAAACGCGTCATCAACCTGGCACGAATGCGAAACACATTCCTCGAGGCGCATATTGGCGGTACAACCGATGCTACTCGTATGGCAATCAACGGACGTAAATATCACTCAATAATAGAATAGTAGGACGAGCATCGCCATGTTATGGCATCTCTTCAGCTTCCAGGTTCCAGCTAAATGAGATTTGGCCGCCGTCAGCGTGACCCGAACACTTGATCTGTCTTTACGCCTTTTAACCTTCACGCCTGTTTTGTTGGCGTGTAACACTTAGCGATATAGTTATTTGCGACTTTTATTTATGGCGTACCTGCCAGTATAAAGTATGCGATCAGATTTCCACCCGACCTTCAACTGGGATATTGATACGTAATTGCGTCTAAGTTTCCATGAATTTCTACCGATGTTGCTCCTGTTTCTAATAACCAGTTAGAGCATCGGTTCTCCTCAGAGATCTTCTCACCTTCGGAATGAGTTCAAACTTGAAGTGTAGATTCTCCGTAGCGTAATATCGCTAATTTACCACTCTGAGAAATGCCATTTCTCCTAAACTCCTGTGATCGTTTCAACTTAACGGTGAAACTGATTACGACGTTCAGCCGCCCTCAAAATGAATAACCCGTCAAGTAAGGGATTGTCGGACATTCCTTCCTCGTTAACGTTTGAGACGCAGTTCCGTTTCGTGCACGTGGACAGGTCAGCGAGGACGACACGGCGGGGGCAGGACACCCCAGTAAGCCGCCCTGGGTCCCCCGGGTGGATGGCCGCCTGGTAAAGGACGCCTGCCAAATGCCGACAAAACTCAATAGCATCGCACAAGTATTTTACACGGCAGCGGAACAACCGCCTGTTCTGGCCTGTTCTACTCTTCTTCAAGTTTTTCGCATTTTTGTTACGCGTAGTTCTTCTAGTACCGACTCTTCTATAGATGCTGCTCCCAGTTTGGCATGAAGGGCGACCAGGGGTCGATGGGGTCTTACTTGTTCTAGCATTTCACTCAGACGCTGAACATAGTGACGTGAACGCGTGACGTTGAGCGTGTCCACTCGCGAAGGCGGAGAAAGGACCGTTGACCAGAAAGCGGACGACAAAACACTACCGATTGGAGAATATATATGTGGGCCATATTCGCTAAGTGCAGCTGATGTCTTCCTCTTCTAGCCGATGCGCTCTTCACGAACGCGCTGCCTTTCTGAGGCTTCGCTGAAGGATACGAACACGGACTCTTCTCCCTTCATTGTCACAGCGTAGCAGCTGCGACACATCGGAACTGTAACTACTTGTTGGCAGTTATGGATTGGACAGGCAGATAGGCCTTAGAGTGGTCGTTTGATGATAGTTATATATTTTACGCATCGACCCGTACCTAGCCGGCGCACTGTAAAGTACATTTCATTACCTTTGCCACAAATGTTTTTGATCATCGTACCCTTTACGCCGTTGCATACGGCCTATGCGTTATTTAACGATGTTGGAATTAAGCTGACAGCGATCCAGTGCTCTTGATTCACTTCCAGGTGATATATCCGTGCCGAGACTCATAAATAAATACCCTATCCTTGTTCACCTATTCGGCTGTGACCCCCAGAACTGACGATCGTCTTGTAGGCGTCGAATATGTTCTCCGTTCATTACCGATCGAACAAATCCAAAAACGCTCATAATGTCTTCTAGCTGACTTATCGTTCACTATTGTCTTCTTCATCGGTCGCTACGGCTCAGATAAGTAGCACTGGCGTCCCTTACTTGGAACTTCTGCGATGAGCCCCGCAGCGACCGTCTTCTGTCTTCTCGCACAAGCCAGCACCAACAACAAATCCGCGATAATCGATGGCTGACACCTGTTTTTGTGTCCCTATGCTTCGTAGTTATTCCCCCTCGTTCTATCTTCTTAGCGCTCGACTTCTTATTAGCGTTCTACGCGCCTTTCCCGTACGGCGCCTCTCACGCCAGCGGCGTCGGAGTCGGAAGCCGCC
>MNPL01013829.1:3320-13612 GCA_002081605.1 Tropilaelaps mercedesae | reverse complement strand
CTATTGATATCTATCGATAGTGGTTCGTGTAGAGACGTTAGAATGTTGAAGCACATTTGACTTACTCACTGCTGCTTATTTTGGAATGTCTCTCATGTACAACGCACAGTGTCAACTGGTATGCCGGCCTCCGTGAATTACTCACACCTTTACTCACCGACATCTTACGTAGACTTTTATGTTCTGGTTTTTCTCCCCTTGAATACTTTGCTTTGACATTTTCGACCAATTGTTTCTTTGCTGCCAGCGATTTTCGATTCACAAGCACTAACGACAATTCACATTGTTGGGTGCCCGCAAACGGATCTTTTAAATTTTGAGCCGTTCTAGCGGAGCCATATTGTACCACAATAGTACCACCGTCGGTGGCTCTAACAGGAGTTGGTTTGCTTGACCTGATAAAACATCACATAAATTTTTATCTGTACGTGTTTCATGTAAGAACGTCATGATACCAGGGCCAGGTATAAAGTATTATTAAGTTGTTGCCTAATAAACCCGCCTAGGAAAGTACCACATACGTCAAGAGTGCCACGAAATTTGATACCTCGATTTAAATCGTCGTGACTTGCATAACGATTAGTTGTAGAAAGACAACCCGAATCCAATTATTTGTGGGTGAAAATACTGATTAGAGTTTATAGACAGTCATGAAAATCTATAATTCTAGCTCAAACTAGCTGTTCCGAAGCCATCTTTCTTTCTCACACTCTATCAATTCTTCAAAAAAATATGTGTCGAACGCACGCAAATTGGTTAAACAAATGGAAAATTGAGGCATTTGTAAAACTCCATGGTATACTCCTTCGCGCGGTGAATATTGAGAGTCTTCCAACAATCAGAACTTAAGTCCCATTAAGCACAATATCAAGAAAATAAACGCCTGACTGAAATTCAAAGAGCAATCCATTAATTTGTTAGCCACATCATTTCTGATAGACTTATAGCTGAAATAGTTTGATCAGATGATACCAAAGTGAGCAGTACGTAGAGCTTTGGTGGAAAGTAGACGTTATAATAGTGATCTAACCAAATGTCCGTTAGCAGAAATTAAGAAGGCGTGATGAGAGGTCGGTACTTAAGGAAAATGAGTGAACCCGAAGCCTAGTTTGTGATGATACGTTCAAAGCAAACCTGCAGAAAGGACAATACTTATGAATGCAAAACGAGCTTGCGTTCTTCTATTAAGCTCCGTTCATATTTAGATGAAATTTGCATGAGCGAAAATAACATTGTAGTACATTATGTCGTTTCTCCGCAAGTTTAAAGCCATAGTGCAAAGACAATAAATGTACCTGGACGTCCAAGTCACATTATCAGAATTTTTGGTGTATTTTGATGTAGAAAAAAATATATGATTAGTTTTATCACGGTCAACTGCGCTAGGAGTACTGACAAGGCGTCTAGACAAAGTCTCTATAACTTGCAGACGGGACAAGAACCGATCTTCGTAAATACAAGTGTAAGCATGTTTATTTACAATGATACATATTTTTACAGTTTATTCATGCAGGCCAAAATTTTTTCTATTGTTTGTCTCGTGCTGTTTCCCTCAGCACCAACATGAATCTGACGTCTCAGCTTTGCCACTCTAGTTTTATTTTCCACAATGGTTTATTATGCACACCTTAGCAGCGGACTTATACAACACCGTGTCTAATTCTATGGGTAATATAGAAAAATATTGGCTATTTACAAACATGCTAAACGACCGAAATTTTCACCTGATTCACATGAATCTGCAGTATTGTTTTATGTAGTCATCAAAATACTGTAAACACTCAATTGCGAATTGGCACACATGTTACAGTTGGCTATTTTATGTTAAGTGCAGTACAAGCTTAGCAAGCCTTCTTGAGCTAATTATGGAAACCACGTAATTGCTGCCGCAGGCATTGTTACGACCCTTTTCGACTCGCTCTCCTTTACGCTAACGCTCTTTGAAATAGCATTTGGCGAGCCCTTGGTACCTCAGAAGGTGGTGTATTATTCACTTTTGGATAGGCCTTATACAATGGAATTTTGAAAGCTGTATCAACGGCAACCTTCGGCTGTTTTGTTTGGCTAAGGCCTCCCAGTCAAGGTCTAAATCTTCGATCAGTTGCCGGTACGTCTCCAACTTCTGGCGGATGTTTCATAGCAATGCTTTCATTTTGTGCTATAAGGCGCGTATAAATGCGTTCACACCGACGTCGCTTGGCTATGATCTCTTTGTTCTTACCTGCTTTAATTTTCTTTAAGTCAGCCTTTACTTTCTCGGAAGCTCCTGCCGTTCAGTAAGAAGGCCCTTGGCATCTTCGGTACGCTTGACCGCTTCTTGAAATCGTGTTTCAAGTCTAGCGAAATCCTCGCAACTAACATACGTAGGAAGGATGTCCTGCAACTTTCTGTTGAATTCCCTTTTAAGTCGCTCAATATCTGCATCATGCTTTTGGCGGAAGTCTTTAAGTTTTTCCAGGCCGAGTTTCTGCAAACTATCTCGTTCAACCTTAAACTTTTTGGAGACGTCCTCTGACGAGAACCGTAGCTTCTTGTCCATATCGGTCATTCTCGACAGTAGTATAGTTCGTTTAAACGTGGCTACCTTTTCGCGTTCTTGAAGCGTTGCATTCTCGACTTTCAGTTTTGTGAGCTGGCTATACAGATCCTTACGATCCTGTTCATATTTTGCATGCTGATCCTGAAATTTGTTTCTCTCATCAAAAAGCGCCTTTACTTTGTTTCTCTCTGATACTAGTAACATCTCGAGACTGGCCTCCCTTTCGCGTCTCTTTCCGAGCTCTTGCTGCAAAATGTCGTATTCATTTTTCGAGCTTTCGATGTCTTTTCGCAATTGCTTAATTATCTCTTTTACTTGGACAGCTTGTCGCACATGCCATTCGGTCTCGTTTTGCAGCATGACTAGCTGGAAGATTTGATTTTTGGTAAAAAATACTGTGTAAGCGTATGCTGTAACAATGGAGAAGAAAAGAGGTTTAAGTGCATAAATAAAATTATTTGCACGCCATAGACGAAAATCCTGAAGCAGTCATTCCGGTTTCGGTGCACTTTGAATGTCCGTCTCTCAGCTTGTGTGATACCAAAATGTACGAGTTCTATCTTGCCACTATTATATCGTTACGTAATTATCAGATGCGTGTTAAGAACTTGGAAATTGATAGATCATGCCTTCTGAAAAAGAACGCTCCATGAGTGGATTTCCCCTGGCGACCTTTTAAAACAATGCTAACCGACTGGAAACATTTAATACTATCTCTAATAATTCAAGCTAGACAACTAGGAACTGACCTGTTGGTTCGATTTTATTCGGAACTGTTCTAAATGTTCCTCAGCATTTTTTCGAATCGCCTCAGCCTCTTTCAACTTGATCTTATTATGCTGCACTTTCTCAACATAGGAGGCGAATCTGAAGTGTCAGAGACATTTAGTAACCGTTATGTTAAGGTCATGTAACAAAAATTCAATACGATATCTGCGACCCTTCATTAGATTTGCCATTAACCAAAGAGTCATAGGCTAGTTGAGGTTACCAATAAATAGCTGGCTGTAAACGATGGGGCGAACGAAGATTAACTGAGCTTACCTCTTGTTGAGAGAATTGAAGTTACTCTGAAATGCCTGATTATCTTTGAGTATGGCGGAATCGTCTATGCTTTGATTTGAAAAACCAGCGTTTTCAGCTTCAAATATGCATGCCGCAGCCATAGGAATATCAGAGACGTCGTGCTGTTCACATTGTTTCTCCTCAGCGCCAAAATTCATCGAGACACCGCCTTCTGGCGTAGGAGCATTCGTCATCTGAATAGCAGCCATGGAACCTGGCTCCATCTCTTGAGCTATATTGGACTCATTTTCCTGAGAAAACAGGTGGTTTTTCATGATAAAGGTATATATCGCGACTAGCAAAGATACATTTTGTAATTATGGCAGCTAGAATAAAATATAATAAATTGTAACTGTTTCTAATTTCTAGGAATTTCGATTTAGGAGCAGGATCATATTCTCACATCATTTCGACTAATGAATACAAACACGTGTGTTTGCAGAGTTTAACTTGTGCCCAAAATCATGATATTAGTGATAGAGCCATGATGCAAGTGGAAAATGGATCACGAGAAAGCACGTTGATTATTTACTTGTTATAACACAAAACACGCATTAGAAAAAATCGATTTGTTGGAACGAGTCAGTAGCGCAAGTGGCGTGATTTTACTTTGCGCTTGGAAATGATAAAACATTACCAACGCTTGATCTTTGTTTTCCACATATATTGTACTGTCGAGCTGCGTCGTCCACTAAGTTTAGTGACCGTCTGTTCCTTTGAAGACACTTACATATTACCGAAAAAGCATATTTATAAATCTAAGAGTTAGCGCTGGTTAATGGGATGGAGTCAGCACAGTTCGATTAGAATTTGTTATTCTAACCTTTTCGACGAGTTCAAAAGCGTTTGAGGCGTGACAAACACGATCTCGAGCATCAGTAGCAAGGTATTATCATTGTAAATATCTAGTGGTCGGTGACTGCGGTGTTTATTCAACAAGTGTGCTTACATCCTAATCTAATGTGCACCTTTCGTCCTGTTTGCTATAACGTGCCTGAACGCTAAAGGAGCATGTGACTGCTCGAAGTGAACGGTACGCATGCCTAACCATCCTTTTTTGATCGTTAGATATACTGTGGTGAAAGTTGATTTAAAACGGCTAAAGCAATGGACGCTTCAAGTTACACGTTTTATTGCTGACTGAGGACACAGTTTATAGGCGAATATCTTATTACAAATATAACTTGATGATAAGGTCGGCAATGAAAATTTACGATTTCAATTTAAATTGACTAAGCCGAAGTCTTTCTCTGAAAACGTGCTGCGAAAACAAGGAAACTCATTGGTCGACTGATTAAACGAACTGACAGTATGACGCTTTGAGGCAATTTGGGAATCGAAATTTCACATAAACGCTGCACTCCGCTAAGATGACTTGGAAGTCGAATATGTTTGTACGGCTGGAGAACGATTTCCTAAATGCTGAATCTACGCTAGGTTGGAGCTATGCAGAAAAAAAGAAACTGCCGTGTTCATTGGCCATCGCATACGAAACGTTGGATGCTATTATTTTTTATGGCAATATTTGGATTTACGTATTGCTACAGGCTGTTTAATATTTAGTTCTAGTGCCATCTCCAAGTGCGGTCTTAAAATTTCGTGTTGCAGGAGAACCTTGTGTTGTGATTAGTACAGGCTTACGTTTATTCCAGAACTGCTGCCCTCAAAGAAAAATAATTCATATCCTGAAAAATACGAGGAATCGATTTGACGACGACAATTGTGTCCAATACTGTGGATGCTTGCAACGTGAGGATAGTATTCGATCAATTTCATCATACCTGGTGAGACATAGTGCTGAGAAATAGTTTGGCCGAGTCAAGTGTTTGAACGTCTCGTGGGAGGTTGCTCCTAATTGTTGTCCTTTTTTGTGGTTCAACTAACATTTTTTCTTACTAGTTGCAACCAGTGTTTCTATAGAATCAAATTGAATGATATGAAACATATTCGCTGCAATTGTGTGGGTTTACGCTGAAGTGCATTGCGGCGACATAGTACACGAGAGGTTTTGTTCGGAGACTCCGTATGGATTAACCCTGTTACCGCTAAAACGAGGAATCTTCTCCGTTGAGCGTAGCGACTGACTGAGCGTACTGACTGTACGATCCTAAAGAACTTTATTTGAAGATTCCACCGGCAGCGAAATCTTCTGATACAGTTTCGAGTGGTTCTTTAGCAGAATAAATCTGAAACAAACGCCGAGGAGTGGGCGCTCATAATAGCCAGCGAGGAGGAAATGAAACTCCATCTTACAGAGCCATCCCGGGGCAGCGGTTCGGAACGTTGCCGATTAAATGAAGATAGAAGCCGGAGAAATGACCTTCCCTCACCGATTTTTAACTGGCCGCGGGAGCTTCCGGAGGTACCTGTGACGCATCGAAAAGGCTTAGTTTGCTTAGTGCATTCACTGGCTTCGTGGTTCGAGAGAACATTCCGGAGCACACCCTAATCGACTATGCGACTTTCCAAACAGCGAAAGAAATAGTGATGACAGAACCTCTCCACAGGCGCTCAACAACGGCATAAAAGCCCTTGTCTACTACATGTGCGGGGGAATAGACAGAAGCGCGACAGAGGCAACGAGCTAACTAAAGCAATTCTGCTGGGAAAGAATCGCCTGTTAAGAAAGAGACTTAAGCGCCCTAGTACGTGACGATGAGCCTGGATGACATCCGTTACGATTGCATGAGGGATAAATCTATTATGTCGTTCCTCCGCTATTTTAGAGCCTCAGTGCAAAAAACACCAAATTTAGCTGGACGCACAAATCAACTTTATCAGAATTTTGGTGCGTTTGTATACAGAAAAATAACATTTACGACCATTTTTATCGCCGGCCAACAGAGCGAAGAGCAGTGGCAAGTCATTGTCACTGAAGTAGCATTTTTGTTCCATGACTTATAACTGAAATAGTTTGATCAGATGATACCAAAGTGAGCAGTACGTAGAGCCTTGGTGGAATGTACACATTATAATAGTGATATAATCAAATATCCGTTAACAGCAATTAAAAAGGTGTGATGAGAGGTCAGTACTTATTTTAAGGAAAATGAGTGGACCCGAAGCCTAGTTGTGACGGTATGTTCAAAGCAAACCTGCAGAAAAGACAATACTTGTGAATGTGAGACAAGCTTGAGTTCTTCTATTAAGCTCTGTTCAAATTTAGATGAAATTTGCATGAGCGAAAATACTATTATGTAATATTATGTTGTTTCTTCGCTGCTTTAGAGCCCCAGTGCAAAGACAATGAAGTTACATGGGCGTGCAAGTCACATTATCAGAATGTTTAGTGCGTTTTTATATGGAGAAAAATATATGGTTAGTTTTATCATGGTCAACTGTAGTATGACAAAGCGTCTAGATAAGGTCTCTGAAAGAGCTATTTTTTTTCATCAAATATTCTCAGTAAATGCAACAACATTTAGACGACACTGTGATAAGGCATTACTGTCGATACATCTAGTATTGTGGTAATAGGAAGTCTTCCCCTTGCCATTTACTCAAGAAGTGGATTCTTTTTTGCTGGGCAGAGAACACTCTTCGTGTATACTTCCGTATTCACACAGATTTTTCTCGTTAGCAAGTTTTAATTCAGGTTTATATTGGAACTGAACTTGCGTTGTTTGTTGATTCGAGATGGCAAAAGCACACACGACTGAGATCGTTACTAGATCATTTTCAACTGCAGTATCCAGCCTAGCGTGAGAGTTTCCTCTTCTTGTACTATCACTTGTGGACGAGACAAGAACTCATATATACAAGTGCATGTATGTTTATTTACAATGACATATATTTTCACAGTTGAGTCATGCAGGCCAAAATTTTTTCTATTGTTTGTCTCGTGCTGTTGTCCTTAGCGCCAGCGTGAATTCGACGCCTGAGCTCTCTCATTCTGCTTTTTTAAAACGGTTGACAACTCATATCTTGACAGTGGCCTTCGACAACCGCTGAACGACCGTGATATTTTATCTCTTATTATGCGTCTAATTCTATAGGCTGTATATAAATATATTTGTTATTTACAGACATGCTAGATATAGCGGTCGAAGTTGTCCTTCCATCCCATTCACATGACTTTGCAGTCTTGTTTCAAGTAGTCATCAGAATCCTGCAAACATTCAATTGCAAATCGGCACACAGTTGCTTATTTTATGCAGTACCGTAACAAACCGTTTTTTTTAGAGCTAACTGTAGGAACTTCGCAATTTGTGGCGCCGGCATTTGCCTAGAAAAACATGCATTTTATTTCTAGAGCAAAGTTGTGTAGAACGGTTACGTATCGCTAAGAACGGTAAAAACATGCCTGTAAAAAAACGGTAAAAAAATTATGCTATTTGCTATGCTTTGCAGTGTACAGGTCTCTATGAGTCTCTATCTACGTGATTTACGCACCTTCTAAAAAGCCTTAGACACATGTTATACAATAAATACCATTTTAATCATGCAAAGATTAAATACAACAGAAGTTTGAATTTGAATTCCAGAAATGCGTACCTTGGAAGATCCAGCTGAAGATGTCGGCTCTTTCCGGGTCATTCTCTTTGGCGTTAACGCTCTTCGAAGTAGCATTTGACGAGCCTTTAATGTTCCAGAAGGTGGTGTATTATTCAATTTTAAATAAGCCTCATCCAATAGAACTTTGGAGGCTGTATCACCGGCAACCTTCGGCCGTTTTGCTCCAAAGGGAGTGTTGGCTAAGGCCTCCCGGTCGAGGTCCAGACTTTCGATCAATTGTCGGTACGTTTCCAACTCTTGCCGGATGCTTTCATAGCTTTGCTTTTGTGCTATAAGGCGCGTATTAATTCGTTCACATCGACGTCGCTCCGCTGCGATCTCCTTGTTTTTATCTGCCTTAATTTTCTCTAAGTCAGCTTTTACTTTTTTCAGAAGTTCCTGCCGTTCAGCAAGAAGGCCCTCGGCATCTTCGGCACGCTTGGTCGCTTCCTGAAATCGTGTCTCAAGACTAGCGAAATCTTCGCAACTAACGTACGTAAGAAGAGTATCCTGTAACTTTTTGTTGAATTCCCTTTTAAGTCGCTCAATATCTGCATCATGCTTTTGACGAACGTCTTCAAGTTTTTCCAGGCCAAGCTTTTGCAAACGGTCTCGTTCGGCCTCAACCTTTTTGGAGACGTCCTCTGACGAGAACTGTAGTTTCTTGTCCACCTCGGCCATTTTCGACTGTATTATAGTTCGTTCAAACATAGCTATCCTCCCGCGTTCTTGAAGTGTCGCATTCTCGACTTTCAGTTTTGTGAGCTGGCTACACAAATCCTTACGATCCTGTTCATATTTCGCACGCTGATCCTGAAATTTATTTCTCTCATCAACAAGCGCCTTTACTTTGTTTCTCTCTGATACTAAAAACATTTCGAGACTGGCCTCCCTTTCGCGTCTCTCTCCGAGCTCCTGTTGCAAAATGTTGTATTCATTTTTCGAGCTTTCGATGTCTTTTCGCAATTGTTCAATTATCTCCTTTGCTTGCACGGCTTGTCGCACATGCCATTCGGCCTCGTTTCGCAGCATGGCTAGCTGGAAGATTCGATTTTTGGTAACACAAAATGCTTTGTAAGCGTATGCTATAATAATGGAGAAGAAACGAGATTTAAGTTCATAAAGAAAACACTGCTTCCATAGACGAATATCCTGAAGCAGTCATTCTGATTTTGGTGTACTTCTAAATGTAAGTCTCGCAGCTTGTGTGATACCAAAATGTACGAGTCTTTTCACTATTATGTTGTCACGCAATTATCAGATGCACGTTGAGAATTTGGAAACCAATAGATTATGCCTTCTGAAAAACAACTGGGTTTATCTGGCGACCCTTCAAAACAATGCTAACCGTCTGGAAACATTTGGTACTACCTCTAATAATCCAAGTTGTACAATCAAAAACTCACCTGTTGGTTCGATTCTATTCGGAACTGTTCCAAATGTTCCTCTGCATTTTTTCGAGCTTCTTCAGCCTCCTTCCACTTCGTCTCCTTACACCTCACTTTTTCAACGTAGGAGGCGAATCTGAAGTGTCAAAGAAGACGTTTAGTAACCGTTGTGCTGGCGTCACCTAACAACGAGCACTTCAATACGATAACTGCGACCCCCAAAATATCTGCTACTGACCAGAGTCTTAGGCTAGTTGAGGTTACCAATAAATAGTTGGTTGTAAACGATGGGGCGAACGAAGACTAACTGAGCTTACCTCTTGTTGAGCAAATTGAAGTTACTTTTAAACGTTTGACGATCTTTGACTATGGCGGAATTGTCTATGCTTTGATCTGGAAAGCCAGCGCTTTCAGCGTCAAATATGCGTGCCGCAACGATAGGAATATCAGAGGCGTCAGGCTGTTCACATTGTTTCTCTTCAGCGCCAAAGTCCATCAAGACATCGCCTTCTGGTTTAGGAGTACTTGTCATCTGAATAGCAGCCACGGAATCCGGCTCCATCTCTTGAGCCTTTACCGGACACATTTTCCTGAGACAACAGGTAGTTCTTCATGATAAAGATATATATTGGGAGCAGCAAAGATACATTTTGTAATTGTGGTAGCTAGAACTAAATAAACATAATAAAGTTTTATAGAAATTTCGATTTAAGCGCAGGATCACACGCTCACATAATTTCAGCTAATGAATACAAGCTTGTGTGTCCGCAGAGTCTAGCTAGTACTCAGAGTCTAACTTGTCCTCC
>MNPL01013819.1:945-32913 GCA_002081605.1 Tropilaelaps mercedesae | reverse complement strand
ATATATATATATATATATATATATATATATATATTGTAACAAAGATGTCATTTACATCGGTAATAAAGAAGTTAACTTTCAAAACGTCTCACTATTAATCTAAACAACATCGTATACGGTTTTGCGTTATGACAGAATTTGGCCTTGACTTTTCCAAATGACCCATAACGTGGCATTGTTTTTATATGGATACTTGGCTTAGAGATCATGTCTATAAAGCAAATCTAGCAAAATAATGAGTCACGATACAAAATGAATACTTATATACGAAACGTATTACTGCTTATAAACGAAAGTATAACTGGTTAATATATTCATATTAGTCTGAACGGTAAATCTTGACAAAATTGGTAAAGTTATTAAGCGGGAAAAATTTATTCAGATATGCTACCTAGCATTATTATTACTGTTACTCGTTTGACTTAGCAATATCCGTTAGCAATACATACCGAGCTAAATTTAATTTTAATGTATATAGATCTATGCTGTCAAAGATAAGAAGCTTTGGAGTATTATATATAAGTTAGAAGGTGTATTGGATCAAACATCATTTTTATATGTGGACATAATAATATGATTGTTGCTTGTGTGGTTGCGTGCATGCATTTTTATTTTGTTTGTATTGAATGAACTATTTCTTAAGGGTAAACATTTTGCATATTTTCGCAAAATTTGCATATTTTGCAGATTTTGCATATTTTTGCATATTTCTCTCGGTTAATCCGAAATCTGAAAAAAGTGACGGATTTTACCGAGCTTTTGTTGCAGCTAGAAAAAGCGAAGATTTTTTGAGATATAATGAGTTTCTCTACGTAAGATGAAAAGTGTTTAAAGTATGACCCAAATGAATTTTTAGATTTTTATTACTTAAATAGGAACGAAATATTATTCACAGTTTACTGTCGGATTGATCACCTGATGGTTAAAGCCTCGTACCGTGAAAATATAAAATAAATGCTTCTGTGTTGTTGAGCTGACTTTGTGATGAACACTAACGACCCAGAGCTAATTTTTGAGCACTTACTAAGAAGCTACGCTATATAAGTTGTCATAGGGCTGGTCACTAGGCTAATGGCTCGAATGGCCCTCAGTTGAGGTTAAACACTGCTTGTGTTCCTCCAGCTCAAACGTAGGTTTCGAATGCTTTATCAGCGAATTATAAAGTAGGCAGTTACTCAAGTATCGCGTAACGCAAGGGTACGACATTTACCTGAAGATACCGCACTTAAGCCCCACTAAAAATTCGTATTTTATGTTGTATTTTATGTGATTGTATTTATGCAATTGGTAAAATAAGCTCTTTTTTGCCTGAATCTGTTTCCAAATATACCATTATCCGTAATATGGACATCATCCACGCGTAATAATTAACAGACGCGGCAATTAATTGATTTCAATCTACGACTCGTAAGCGTCGTTGTACATTCCCCAACTACTTCGCCGTCTTGTCCAATGTAGCATTTAACATTGTAGAATGTTTGTTTGTGAATAGTTACCATCTTACTTCAAACGAAACGTCGTCCTTACAGGTCGTCATTGAAACAAAGATTTTCGAAATATCGTCGGTTTAGGCATGCACAGGAAAGCCCCTACGACTTTCATTCCATACAGAAGGTCTCCTCAACGTTGATTAAGAGCCCGAGTTGTTTAACTGCCACCACGTTGCAATCAAATGTCTAATCTACGAAGCTTTCAGAATAATGTCGTTTTGGCTTGAAAAGGTTACTGTTTATTGAACTAAAGGTAATGATTTAATGGGAGAGGAGTAAGTCACTCTCTCTTGCACAAATGCCCGTGGCCAAAGAATCGATAGTGTAGTCGATTTTTACTTTGCGCTTGTGATTGAAGTCAAAGGGCAGCGTCCGTAAAGTTGCCGCCGACTCCTTGAAGACTACCAGATTTTTTGAGTGCTTGCGACACACGTATCTCTTGAAGCACTTTCAAGTGATTTCGGTTGATTACGGACGTATAGAAATTGCTTCTTTCGGGTAGTATCGTCGTGTCTCGTTGTTCGACTGCCTACAACTACGAGGTTGTTCAAAACGACCGATACAGCAAAAATGTTTTTACCAAGCTCGGGCGTGTACAGTGGCATTGGTCGACTCTTACGTACGTTGCCAGACGTTAGACTCAAGATACAAGCTTAAATAAATAGGTTTCAAACCACTATTGTTTTTCATAGAAAGACAAATTCATCGTTCGTTTTGTGAAATTTACATCTCGATTAACGATAAGAGCTTTTTTCTAATTCGGTCACAGCTTTTATTGTTAAAAATTCTTGAAGTTGTAATTGCTCACAAAATACTTTATAAATGGACACGAGACCGCTTATTCGATTGGCACAATGTATAAATAAGAAAAAAATAAGTCTAACGTAATCATCTCGAGTTGGCGCGAAGATAACTCTGGAAGTAATACGTTCTGACGAATTTTGTGCACGAATCTCTCTATGAATTCTATGCAATGACGTTAATTGTTTTTCTCTTTTGTGTTAACTGTTTCGACAACTTGTCCTGCTCCTGTCCCACCTTTTTTTATTAACTGGTCACGCAGGTCAGCAATGCAGTCTTGCACAACCCGTGTGCACACCCGAAGATTGCTCTCTGAAGCCATCTTGTGCCAAAAAACTCTCTGACCACTGCGAGAAATGTCGCCCGCCGTGTGTGCACGCCGTGCTGAATCTCGATGCTCCCGGAGGCTGTCATCCTTGCCTCTGCGAAGTCACCGTTTTCAGACCCCCAGCGCATGTTGTCAAGAAGCTGGAACAGATCGCTGCAAGTGATCAGTAGACAATGAAGGAAAGAAGGTCCGAGATTGAGAAAGCCCTTTTGGATGAAGCAAAATGACAACGGCAACCGGACCTTCCGCGCATTGCGATAGTAACAGAATTGTTAGAAAAATTTGCTCATGAGAACTGGGTTGCTGATTATTTAGCCGCGGCTGGTTAAGTAGGCTTTTTTAGAATTTATTGTACAACTTATTACAATTTATTGTACAATATATTGTACCACTAAAAAGTGAAGTGACTTATTTGGAGCTGTAACATTGTCAGATAGAGAAAAACTTTGAAAAATTTGCATATTTAATTCTCGTTCTTGTCGAAAAAATAATTTATTGTGCAAGGTGAAGCAATAAAGAAGATTGCACGTAAATGAACCCAGCCCGACCTGTACGCTCCAGCATTCTATAAAAATTATTAGAGAATTCTATAAAATATATATAGAATAGTGTTCTATAAAAATGATTATCGACATTATTGCATTTAAAACGCTGATGTACGCGCAATACAAGGTTAATCTAAAATATAGCTTTTATCATTATAGCAAATTTTTCGAATTTTCAACTATAACCGAAACACTAAACACTCAAAAAGCACTTTAGCAAGTCATCTACATCGCCCACAAACAATAACTCCTACCCACTTCCGTTCAAGCATCATAGGAATAATTACGCCATGAAACATTATGTACCCAGCTGATGCCACAATTTGTGTATAAATTTATGCTTTCGCCAAGAAATGTCTATTGTGTAATGATATCTTTAAGGTATATTTACGAAAAACGCATTATTTGCCTTATGGTCGTCGATTGGGATAGTTATTGTCGAGTGGGTGTCGAAAGACTATAGAGGAATTTTTCAAATTTTGAATGGTGTCTTCGTTATTACGTACTGCGGCTATTACTGCTACTACTACTACTTCTATTACTACTACTTATGCAGCATGAAAAATTGCTTACTCGCAGGTCGGGCGGAAAAAAGCGGTTCGGCTGATCAGATCGCGAAGCACACTGACCGTCATTCTCATTTCAATCTTCTTCGTCTAATTCTTATTTCTCGTTTCACTGTATCTTCAGTGTAATACCATATATGTTAAGCGACATGAAATGCTAATAATATTGTACAGGTTGCATATGTAACATAGTTATTCTTAAGTCGTGTGGGTCACCTTACATAATTAGTTACTATTGATGTTATGCTCTTACATGTCTCTGTAAAACATTCACGGTGGATTATCCAATGTGTTTAGTAATAAGAAGAAGGCGTTGTCTGCAGTCATTCATTCCCTTGAGTAATAAGAGCCGTGTTTACGTGCGTGTTTATATATATAGTCACGTTGTCACTTACGCGTATTTAATATAAGTTTTGCTTGTTATTAGTAGTAGTATACAACTGGTTTATTTCCAGCGCTATAGAACAATAATCGACAAACATGTGTGATAGCGCGAAAAATGATGCCACATCGCTGAGGTAATGACCTCAACCACTGATTCCTGTTTAGTTCTATTTTTCTAAATGCAGCTGGAGTGTCAGATATAATGGTGAAACTAATAATAAAGATAGTTAGCTCATCCTGTGTCTGTTGCCTTTTTGCTGAACAATTCAAAACAATACCAGCTCTAACTGAAACTCAGATAAAATAGTAGCAATATATGAAGCAAATATGCGTTGTTATGTAGCGTTCAACCGTTGCAGCAACATTGTTACGCTGGCTGATGTCGTAAGGGCATAGTGATTTCTATTTGTGAATATAGCACATCACGTGCTTAGTTTGTTTTGGCAGTTTTAGATGAGTGTTGTCAAGTATAAACCCGCGAAATTGCAGTTTGTCGTGAACCGCAATTGTGGACTAGTGCGTGCAATTAGTGATAGTGTTTGTCCCAAAAGATAACGTTCCATTGGATAATGTCCTAACAATTTTTCTAAGTATTGAATGTAAGGTTAATTATTGACGAAAATCTTAGAGTCCCTAATAGGTTTTATATTTTGGGCACGATTTTACCGCCAACTGATTTTTCTCTTTCTGATGTGTTGTTTTATAATGTCTTATGTTACATGAGATTCTTATCATTGCAAACCAATCCTAAAATTTTATGAAAAACATTGTTGCATCAAACATGACAAAGGTCCGACAAAATCGTGTTCGTTTTATGGTTACGTACTTGTTACTTGCGCGGGACATACGTTAGCTGGTGTTTAAACTAGTGAATCGAAAGGACCGATTGTTAATAGAAGATATCCAGATTTCGGAAGAAACTACTACTGAGCCAATCGTAGAATGTAAAACGCATTATTTAACCACATGGTAAACCGCTTTGTTTCTGGCAAACGTGATGAAAGCGACTCCTACAGCACACGAAATAAATGTACAGATATGCAATGGCCAACATGCAATTGTCGTGCTGATGGCAGAAGGTTTATAAGGCAAAACCCCTGGTTTTACCGGTCTCCGATTGGTAAGCTGAGTCCGAAGCGCTTTATTACTCTAGGAGCTTGTGACTAATGGCTAACGACGAACCCCACATTATAACAACAAGCAACTACAGACGGTAAGCTGGCTAATACTACAACTGTTGTGATATAAATTTAGCCCGACCTATCGAAAACACCTTCACGGTAGACGCTTGTTACAACGCATTCTTGTGCAACTTGCGAAAACAACCTTCCCAGCTATTGAGAACAAAAATTACTTTCTAACTCCATTATTTATATGATTGTTAGGATTTTTCAGGAAACGTCGTTAACGTCTAAATTAGTATCACGTTCTATCTTAATGATATTAACAAATTGCGAAAAGATTATTGATAAATTATAAGTTTTTTCAGTGTGATATTGGTTAGGTTACTAGGCAGACTAACTATACCGCAAACGAAGTAAATGATCAAGGGAAAATTAGAGCAAATTTAAACTAAGATGTGTATATTTGCTTCTATACTTATCTCGAATGAGCCTGTTATTCCAATTCAAAGCAAACGTTTTGAACTAAGGTTTGTGGTCGGTTAAAAAATCGTATTTTAAAACCGATAACTCGATTAAGGTGAAACATTTTGATCCTTTTTGTATGATAAACTATAGAAGGTCAAACAGGTGTTGCAACAGCAAACAGCAGGTTATAGAGCATGATTCCCTGCCTTAACTTATAATTAACACTTGACAGCTGTCGACCTTTCGTTTAAAAAGCTCGAGACGTCGTCTACAGTTAGCGCCGAATAGCTATAAAAACATAGCTATATAGACAAGGATATATGGATATGGATGCGTTGCTTTTCCATTCTTTATAAAAATTATTATTTGCATTTGTACGCGTTGGTAACGCCAGTGGAATGTGAAGTGTAGCAACTTCTTTCAAGGGTTTTCCTGATTTCACAATTCCGATCGTGTGCTGCTATTATAGAGGCAAGGCAATGTACGACGACGAATCTAGGCCGGCGATCGTAGAGGAGGAATACTGTAACTCCACCGGGAAGGGGTCTTTATCGAACGATGAGGGGGCGTGTGCGTAGCTGAAGGCACAACTGAGCGTGTATGCGTACATTTGTACGCGTTTGTGTATGCGTGAGTCTGTCAGGTGTCGGCCTCAGCTGTCTTTTTTAGTGAAGTCTGCTTATGTTAACAGTGCTGTCGCATGTATCCTAGCAGGAGAAGTATCAATACTTTACATCCGAGACGAAAGTCGTGACTGCGTGAGCGCGAATGCACTTTATTTAGTAGAGTGGGACTTGATGCGGCTGCATTGTACCGATTGATCGCGGAGAGGGAGATTGTAGCCGCCATGAGGAGGAGGGATTGAGGAATTTGGGCCGACAAGCCGTGAGCTGAAAACACCGCTGGATGGCAAGTAAGACCCTAAGCCTGCATCAAACCTCCTGGCAGCAAAACGGTAGCAGGTGATGGTGAAGTTCCGTACGGCTTAAGCAAGTATAGCTTATCTGCTATGGTCCACGTTTGATCCAAATGAGTTGGCTTCTTTATTTTCCTAACACTCTTTTCGACTGCTCACCTTAAGATTTTGTATGTGTCTCACTAGTTCGAACTAGCTGCAGCTGGCAAGCGCGATTAACAAGACTCCAACCGGGTGGTCGGCACCCGGTTGGCTGTGTTGCGATATGTATGTCGACCTCACGGTACCGCCGATCGAGAAGCGCCACAGTGAACCGTTTGCAGGCAACCAGCTAGCCGTACCACAAACGCATCAGAGTTTAACGGTCTGCCTTTCTGCGCCGGACCTAAGTTCGTCACCACACCAGCTTTTTCGCGAATTTTGCTCGGAGGCGGCCACTGTTGGCACAACGACACCCCCATCGAGTCTCTCAAGATCGGGCACTTTTTCGTCATCGGCCAGTCCCAAGCGAAGTCCCCCGCTAGCTGTGATCGTACCCCAACGACGTTGCTCAACAGCGGGCACCTATCGTCGGACGTCGGTTGCCCCATCGACCTGCATTGCTTCGACTGGATGCCGACGTCGAGATGATGATTTCGGCGGTTGGTTAGAGTTTTACCACAAGCGGGTGCCACCGCCAAGAAAAAACTCTTTCCTTTCACCAAACACTGGCGGGCACCGCTGTCGCTCGTTCTCAGTAACGACTAAGGGCAGTGTTGTAAATCTCGGTGACGTACTCTTGGGCGATCCATCGCGAAGACGTAGCACCGGCTCCTGCAACGATCGTTCGGATATTCAGCTTCTGACGCAACGAGTGCGATTGGTAGGCGCTTCAAGTGTGGGCAAATCATGTTTGATCGAACAATTTAAAGATGGCCTCTCCAGCGTCACCAATGAATTCGGATACCTCGAAATTGGTAAGGTTTTTGTATATATATATATATATATATACTGTACTTTTCTTGCTTTTTTGCACACAGAAAATGCTGGTCACGGTGTAAATTTGTGCTAGTGTTTAAAAAATAAAAAACCGAAGCCACGTTTCGATCGCTAACAACGGAACTTCTATCGTGCGCCTTCGACTGAAACGAAGTAATTACTTTCTCTATGCAATTAGATTATAACGTATGTCTAATTATGTCTACAAGCAACTTCGGCATATTATTTACCAACCTATACCTCAATGCTTAGTATACAAGTGCCGTCGTTTTGCACTCATGGAGATTACATGACGCCATTTAGAGTAGTAGTAAACAGTGCTGGGTAGTATCCTAAAGCAATATTATAGCAAGAAAGCCAGTGACAGACATTGATCGCAGTCGTTTGTCGAGAAGTCATTGCACATCAAAAAGGTTTAACAATTGGTCAGGCAAGCAAGTAATAGCAAAAGTAAGGTGTGTTATTTTACACAATCTATATTTGCCGGGTATGGATTGTTCCGTCACTACATTATTAGTTTTCGTATCTAACAAGTCGCTAGGAACATTGACCTATGCTGTGCAGAAGCTTGTCTACAGCAAGCACATAGGTTGATATAACATTAGTGTTCCACGGATTTGACCCGATACTGGAAAGCATACACATTATACTTGGCGAAATTCCCAGTTTCAAAAATAATTGCTAAAGCAAGTAAAGCAGCCAGGCACGTAAAAATCTGCTGAAATACGAGCTAATCACTAAAGGAAAAATAATTACTGAAGGAATGTATTGAGCATATCCATCAAACAATCAAAATCAAAATAGTATTCTTTTCTGATACTATTTTCAGCACTTCTTCTTTCGTCTGTCATTTTAGTAGACCTCTGTGTTGTATTACTGCGATGTACTTCGGCATCCTCAAAATTCGGTCACGCACATGGATATCAATTTGGCTATACTTGATCTGACTTTCTAAGCTGCCACGCCCAATTTATAGCCATGCTTCGTAGTTTGTATAACAATAAAAAATTCACAGCCCGAAATCTGTATTGCTAGTCTATATAAAACACAACATTGCTTTGCCATGCGTGCCCGGTTTATGCTAATTATACTGTTATAAATAGCAGCCATCGTCCTTGCAAGACGATTCACTGGAAGCGAAGAAATGCAAGTTAATAACACGCGTTCGGTTTGCATGCACCACATATCTGTACACAGAATAGTATGGAATTTTAATAGACAAGATAATGGTTAGCTTAAAATAATCGACAGAATTGTGCAATTTTTTTGTATTGACCGAGCCAACAAATAAACCACAATCTGGTTGCTGCGACAGATATCCAGTCTCCAATTGTCAAGTATCACGTACTAAATAAAGTCGTAAGACGCAGCGAAGGCTTAATTTTTTAATACCAGGAAGACGTATATTTTTTTGAAACACCATCTGTTAGATGCATGTGATTGGCACCTAAAGCAAATTTAAACTGTTATAAGTGTCCTTGCGTATGTACGCACTAATAATGCCACCCCTTCGGTTAGTAATAAATTTATTAATAAAAAATGTTTGCCCGAACAGCGTGATGCGCCATGATCACGCTATCATTACGCGTTTTTTGTATGTCACTGTCGAAATTGCACGCTATACTGCACACAAATTGCACTATTGATTCAAATATTCTAACGGCATTCCAAAGATACCGGAGCACAGACTATTGGAAATGTGGCGCTACAGTTCTGTGAGGCGTCGGCCGTGCTGATATTAGGCATAGAAAGCTGTACTAGACTAAACCCTTTTTACCTATTACCTGACGCGGTTAATCCTAATCAAGTTACGGTTTTCTATTTTTAATTGTTTGGATCAATCCGACATGTCTAATCTTCTTGTAGGATTGAATTTCCTGTTGTATCAATTCGTATTAACATCAAGTTGCTCCAGTAAAGCACTTTAATTCTTATCGTGTAAGATATCATCGATTAACTCAAAAACCCTACACTGGGAAACAGTTTCTTTCAATTATTTTAATTATACGGTTTTGAGCGGGTATTTATACTTACATACAAAATTATATTGAAACTGAATTTGAATTTGAATTAGAGCGAATTTGACGGGCTAAAATATATTTGCTCAGAAAAGGTGACCTCTGTTGAAAGAAATTAATTCTATCCGCCTTGCTGTAGTTGCATTTCAAGTATATTCGTGAAACTGCAACTGCTGTTGGGTTGTACACTTTTCGTTTTTATTAAACTTTTTCATGCTTCTTTAGGTGTTAATAATTAATGTCAGCACTTTTTTGTTATCATTTTTGCAGCAATTTACTTGTTACTATAAGGCTTTCGGCTAGCCTGTTTGGACGGCTGTCATCTTCTTGGACCATTCTAGAGAATTTGGAATTCTATGGTGCGGTTTATATTTTTTTTTATCTAATTTACTCTGAAAGAATATAGTTTATTGCCATGAAAGCCTAGTTCTATTACAAATGTTCATATGTAATTATCTCGAGTCTCACAGTAGATTGGTTTTCTAGCGCGTTCTAATCCAATTAGCTTTTCAGTAGCTTTTATAGCCTCGTAGAGCGAGACTACAGGACCTTGCAGCGGGCATCTGTCGGCAATGCGCTTCAAGATGCCAGTATACTAACTCATAAGCGCTGCTAGAAGTTAAATCAACGGGTCGACCTGCATTGTAATATGAGAGCATTACCAAAGGTTATAAGTTGAGAAGTGTAGGAGATCAGTTGACTCGAAAGTTGTTTGACTGCTATGGAGGCCTAGAACCTCTCCAACCGCCCTTGCCTAGCACCCTTCGCCGACGCGGTCGATGCTGGTCAATATCCCTCCGAACCCTCACCGAGTCATATTCGAAAGGATGTTATCGGAGTCAGGCTGCACGCATGTTTCGACGAATGATCGACTTATCTCTGGCCCTTTTGTCGTCCATAGAAGGAGAGATGGCCTCCTGACAAGCATAGGCCATTTTGCGAACTGACACAAGCAGGGCGTAAAATATGGCGCTGAACCTTGCAGTGTCCAATGACGATATACATTCAATACTGCGGCAAAATCGTTTAGATGTATTTGAGTGATTTTCTCCAATATAGCAGCGCTCTAAATCCAGACTAAATCTGTTTAGTGGTGACGAATTTTGAGGTAATCTTGAGTGAATCGTTTTCACCTTGTAAACATTAACACCGTAAGCCTAACAAGTACGGTAGTAGACCAAGAATACTCATAACAAAATCAAGTGTTTTGTTAACAATACCGCAATTGTGCGAACTGGCAATATTGTTTGCTCATTGTGAATTTACAGTGACGAGCCCACCGTCATCAGCACAATGCAGCCTCGAAACTCAACCAACCAGAATCATCCTGGACGGGGAAGAATATGATATCGATTTTGACGAACTACTCAACACGGATGTAAGTCGCAACAAGAGGATATTGCGTTTCACTAAAAATTTAAGTGATTCTGCGGTGTTTCACGGGTATCATAGTTACCTTGTCGCGGTAGAACTATTTACGTTATAGTATATATCAGCATGGAGAAAATGTAATGTAACCTTCTTTAGATTGTTATTGCCAGGTGGTTGTGTAGTCGCTTGTATTTACTACTTATGTTTCTAAAATGTCGTCAACCATAAAACATTGTCTAGTGGTCTTAAGTAGTATTTCTAGCAGTAGTGTTCTAATTGTTCCGACTTTTATCTGTGAATCCAACTGGGGAAAAGTCGTGGTATCTTGCCTAAGTATTAACCGATTTCTTGCATATGAAATTAGGTAAACATCGACAACGTGAGGAGATCAGACGGTTTCATTGTTGTTTATTCGATTACCGACCGAGCTAGTCTAGACGCCGCCGAAGACACCCTCAAGTATCTACGTAGAACGTTCGGTTTCTGTGGAAGAAATGCAAGCAAACGGCGTTCCTTAGCTACTTCGTCTCCTGCTGTCCACCAGCAAAACATCCAAACTCTTAAAGCCAGAGTCATAGTGCTCGCGGGTAACAAAGCAGATCTGGCTCGGAAAAGAACTGTATCGATGGAAGGTGAGTGCGTGTGCTAAATAAAGAGCTCTTGTTGTACTCACGTCTATGAAAACCTTTATCGTATCTTAACTAGTTATATGAAAATAGAAACCTATCAAAGTGGCCCTCTCTGTCTAAAAAAGAGTTCCTCACAGTTAATTGATTACTAAACAGACGATTTTCGCGTGTATTGGTAAGTGATTGAATTAGTAAAAATTATTGCAAGAAAAGAGAATTTACGGGATTCATTTCTGAGAATCTAATTTTATAATTTCAGAGGGTCGTGCACTGGCAAAACGGTTTGACTGCCGTTTCCTCGAAACATCGGCTTGTATCGGCCATAATGTCGATGAGTTGCTGGTCGAAACGCTTAAGCAGATTCGACTATCAAAGCGGCGCTCATCATCGCTTCCCGGCTGGTCGCTCTCTTTTCCAGCAAAGTTTGTTGCATGCTCCGAGACCGATGATTATCTGCTGCCAGCTGTCGCTTCGCCTCCTCTCCTATCTACGGCTGAATACGCTGCCTCCACATCGGGAAGTGCGGCTCCACGTTCGGCGTCAGTTGCCGGGCAATCAGCGGCTAGGACTTTTTGCTTTAAAGCACGCGGCCTTTTGCAGAGGTTTTGGACAAGGTGTGATTCCGGCAGGACGCGGTCATACGATGATCTGGACGTCCTGTGAGATGACGCACAAGTCTAAGAATTCTCATGCGTACTGTTCTAGAAACGGCGACTTTCATACCAATACGTCTGTAGAGAGGAACTCAAAGAACAAAAATAGTCAGATGCCTATAAGAAAAGGGACACATCAAAACGAGCAGCGTTTGATAATTTAGTGGGTTTCGGAAAAAACGAAATAGCAAAGTCAACGATGCAACCTCTTTGTAGACTAGTAACAATTTTCGTGGATGTTGTTTTATTGCAATTAAGAGGACATTTTCGATGCTAACATGCCGAAACGCAGGTCATCCTCGCAAACCAGATAGATAATTTTCCAAAGATCGTTACAAATCATAACTGTTTACCGCGCCTGTATCGTGGTTTGATTGCTATGGCAATAATGACTTACTAGTTATAAATACTGGTGTAATAGAGCAATGTGTTGAGGTTGTAAAGGTAGCAAGGTTGCTGCAGCTTTTTTAGGTGGAAAATTCAGGATAGCAACAAGGTTACTGGTGATATTTACTTAAGCTCTGCATAAAGCACGTTAAATATTGTAATATTGATTTAATGAATGTGAAGTTGGAGCTAACGAGCCAATTGTCGAATATCTCAGAGTAGACCACTCATCGGCATAGTGACTGAACAGAAAGTGAAATAGCAAACGATAGCGATGTCGCCAACTAACAAGATAGCTAGTGGCAATAATTATATCCAGCTCTCGTATACAAATGGACAAAACAACATATAAAAATAAACAGTCTCTTTTATATTTACATAATTCGTGTTCGATTGCGGCGAGTTCACAGTAGCTATAATTGAATTATTTGAAAAATAGTTGATTTGAAAATTTCACAAAAAGCTAACGATTAAGAAATAGTAGTTTTTAAACAAATATTCTATTAGTCAAAGGGAAGCCTCGTTTCTACATTACAGACAATAAGCCAAAGCATCAGTAAAAATTTATCCTACAGCACAAGCATACGACTGATTCTCATCTGTGAGGAGATCAGATCTTGAAATCATTGGAAAGACTTGTACTCTTTCCATATACCCGGAGATTGTTTATATTGATATAGCTCATGATGGTATACCTTTCGGCCACTTTTAGTCAGTTAGTAGAATTGCAGACGTGAAAGTCATCAATTAGATTTACAATCTTCTAGTAATGCTCTATGAGAAATATAATTTATCTGGCGTGCGATGCTCATAATATTCCTAGTGGCCACTACAATGTTCCCGCTTGAAGCTCAATAGTTTGCACGACATTTACTTGGCTGTGTCTGGAGATTGCGCCGAGTTCGATATTCTTCTACAGAGAAACTAGGTAATATTAATTTTTACACCGCACCTACAACCGGTTACTCCTGGCATTGTTTGTTCTGAGCTCTGTACTAGCCGATTCGCTAAAAGGATGAGCGAGCTTCGTGAATGGGAACAGCGCGCCCGTGAAGAGTTGAACGACATCGCTGAACTTCGGGAAATTCGTCTAGGCGAGTTTCGTCGGCAAATGCTCGAACTTGAAACTGACAACTTTAAGCCGTTGATTGATGATGATCTTCTCATGATTTTTCTGCGCTCACGAAAATTTGACATCGAGCGTGCCCTCAAGACGTTCAAAGCTTGGGCCGTTATGCGAACAGTCGATCCTGACGTTTTTTTTCCGCTTGGTAAAGGGCCAATGAACTATCGGCATGTTCTTGAATTGCCTATATTCACGGTTATGCCCCGAGTCAACCACGATAGTACCACCATTGTGGTAATCACCTACAAACATTATGATATCTCCAAATTCAACTTTCTCGACGTTATTACGATGGGATCGTTGCTGTGTTCGTACTTGCTTCGGGACCCCTACATTCAAGTGCATGGTGTGAGATGTGTGGTCGACTACAGTGGATTGCAAGCGAATTGCCTCAAAGCGGTACCTTTCAAGTACATAAAGGTTAGTGTGTCAACAATTTGGTTAATAGTAAATGTTATGGTATATTGATGGTTTGTAGACTACACGGCGTATCTAACTAAGTACGCTTTACATAAAAAATCTAGCAAACCTATCAATGATTATGTGCAGAAAGCAGACTTGTAAAAAATGTTTCTATACAATTTCGACATGCGACAAGTACTAAGCCTATGAATTCCAAAGGATAATTAGATATCATTTCCATGTGGATATAAAATTAAAAAATCTAGCTTTCTCTCTTCTTGCCCTGGATTTGATTCATTTACTAACTTGTAGGCGATAGTCATTGGAATCCGCGATGGTTGCCCCGCACGTATAAGAGGAATTCACCAAATACATATACCGGGCTTCCTTCAGGTACACAAGGCTGTATATTGTGTATTGTATATAGATCTTTTGCATCTGGGTAAAATAACGCATTATGTTGAAAATGTATAGCGTGCTACATAGTCATTTATGTGTCAAATACGTAACACGTATAACTTTTATTTACATTCCAGAGAGTGAATATTTTGAAAATTCTCTCAGCTTCGTTTAGGTTGATCACATGCGAGGAAAGACTAAGGATAATTCAATATGTAGAGTGTTACTGAAGACAAATATTGATTGAATAAGTTGTTTTGCAATAAAGTACCCTTAGTAAATAAAAAGAAGAGGAGTCCATAAACAAGTTAGATTATCTATTTTAAGTTGAATAAGTTGTGAACCGTGTAATGATATGCGCCGTTCATAAGGCACTAACCTTTCGTACAATGTCACCCACAGGTGTTGCTTTACACCATAAAGCCGCTTTTGAATCGTAAGCTCAGTTCGCGTACATACTTCCACACCAATATGGCTGATCTATACAAATATATCGATCCAGAAATTCTGCCTGAGGAACTTGGAGGTGGTGCCGGACCGATGAAACCTGGCAAATTCGAAGAAAGCTTTCTGGCTAATCATGATGCAATCGTCCAAGGGAACTACTGCGGTTATATTATCTAGCGTCTTTTTCAAAACTATTTTCAATGAGGTTTTACTACGATAAAGTAACGCTATAAGAAGGAAGTAGTAGCCTAAACTGAATAGGCACAACAATCAGGTTACCTGGTAATTTTGATTTACGTTACTCTTGGAACGGTTCAAACATTTATAATGCCTTTTGTAGCACTGCATACTATTTGACATTTTTAAATACAGCTGTATTTTTTAGATAAAGCTTATGTATGAACGCCCTACGAGTGCAAGGTTCAAACCTAAAACAATTCGCACTGCTCGGGGATGTAAGATGGACAGTGCTGAAACTTGTAATTTCAAGTAGTTACGCATTTAAGTGCAATATTACAGACATATGCTGGTTGGCTCAGTAATAGTTAACAATAAGATACAAATATGGCAAGAGAAAGCAAATGGTTCGATCATTAGAAGATCTAAAAGATGATCGTGCAGTTACTCATACAGAAGTAACTGCAGGTTGCTCCGACGCTCGTTTGGCCACACTTGAGTTGGCACACTCTTTTTAAAATACTTTTTTTATTTTTGAAAGATTTGTTGATTAGTTAAATGACTAGATTCGTATCGATTGGTCCAGGATTAGATATTTAAAATAATCGCAATCTTTAACTTGGTCTTACTGATGATAAAAAAGAGATTGCTGTGTTTTTTCAAAAACTTTGTCTGTTTATTTTCGTAAATATTTCATCTGTTTGTCGAAGCATCGGCTATATCTAGGTTACCTGCATGTGCTGACTCAGCGTTTGATTGACTGCATCAAATTGTTAGCTGTTTTGTTATTTAAATATATCCTAGTGGAGTGTGGATTAGCCAAGCGGTTTTTTAATTATTGAATTACGTAGAAATAAACAAGATCAGCTTGACGAAATATACAAAATGAGAGATCTTGATGTCGATACAAAAATCAGATTTAAAGTTCACAAATTTAAGGATAACAATGTTAGTCCTACTGCCAACTCTATATAGTCGAAACCGAATTTCCTTGTTAACTCTCGATTATGTGCTCCTTGCACAATTGTCGTTTACATTACCGTCTAAAGCAAGTTAAAGCTATGGCTAGGTCAATCATTCAAACAAATATTTCGGTTGCCAAGTAATAATTCAGGGGTTCTGCGATGATCTGAGCGATGACTTTTCAATATATTGTCAGGAATTTAATATATTAGGGACCTGCACAATATAGCATCATTACATCAACGGAAATGTTTAGTTACAAAAGGGCTTATGTGCTCAGGAAGGTACAGGTTTTAAATTCAGAGCTCGAAGTGACACTCCTAACAATTTGGCCGTAATCAAGAGGCAGGCGGCAGGGCAAGTGGTATTTTATATACGACACCAGTCGATAATGTGGCTAAGTATATAATATTCACGTGCTTCCTATGTGTTGTACACTGGGCGCTACGGCGGGGTCTCTTTCCACATGGTTACTATTCAAGAAAAAGGCTTCCTCCCAACTTCTACGGTGTGCTACTTGCTGCATTGTTGTTTTTCATGGCATGGCGGAAAAACAAGACTAAATTGGCAGAGGTTTCTGATGAATATGGCTCGATTTTCAAGTACATATTGGCGTGTCCTCAAAGATACAAATATTGCTTTATACCGTTTATACGGTTCTATCGAATTTGGCTAACCGCACTACTTATGTGGAAATTCCCTGAAATGTATTTAGCCGACGTAACTTTGGTATAGAGTAGAGTGACAAATACGATTCTTTTAATGGGATGTCAATTCCGTAAAATTCAGTCCTTAAATGTCTTGGACATGCAGTTATGAGACTGCGCTGTCTTGTAAGCGATACGCTGTAATATGAAGGAGATTGGCGAGTAGCTTCACTAATTGATGTTATTCTCCCGAAGTACGGATAGGTTGCAATCGTTAATTGAAGTAATGTTCGAAAGAAACACTCAAAAATGATGGCCTTTTCAGCAAGCTGTCATTCCAGTATTCAAGCTTCTCAGCGCACTTCTCGGTTAAAAGAGTAAGGATAATCATTTTGAGTGAAACACCCAAAGAAATACTCATTTCGAACGTTTAGTATATAATCAGACTTCGATCACAATTTTCTACAAGAAGTGAAGACGATTTATATTGAGTGGCATAAAACACAGAAGAGCACTGGCGGGATTGCTTCTCAGAGAAAACACTGAATAAGAATAAAGATTAACCAAAAAGGGCTTGGAAAACTCCAAGGTTAGAAGGAACATCCCTAATAGACTTTTTGGCTATTTTTTATTGTGAAGCTCAGATATACATACTTTCTTAAGAATCTAGTATTTGTTGAAATTTGCACCAATAAGTATCTTTCTGGACATTTTGAGAATATGTTATATAGGTTATTTTCAAAAGCGCTTTCATAAAGTGTTGCTCGATTTTCTGTGAATGCGAATGAGTAAAGTTAATAGTAATTACGTCTGAATCCAACAAAACGGTGTTACACGCCACATAGCCGATGAGAGTGTGGCAATATTGTGCGTATGCTCCGAAGCGTAATCTTGCGTGACGGTAATGTTTGTTAGTGTCCAAAGTGTTGCGATTCAAAGGAATTGGAATATTTACTGTGAGGTTTTTTTGATACGGAAATGTATGTTAATTAGTTTTATCGTCAAATTGCACACAAGTTTATGTAATAAGCTTGAACATTCATATGCATACAAAGCTTACATATGTACATTAGCTTACAACCGGATTTACCTATTTCATATTTTTACACTGCATGTTGTGGTAGAGGGCCTCAATTGATTCGAAATTTATCTGGTCTCATCTGCTCCATATTAGCCTCGATATTCACTTTCGGCGTCCGTCTCGAACAATATGGCAACACTAGCCTTCGGAGATCGTTTTCCATACACACGTCCAAAAAGGTTTCAACGTATTTCTGATGAGCTTTGTCAAGGCAACCATCTACATTCTTCCCCGTTCTTTAGTGCCCGACTTTCGATCCATGATGAATTTCCACGGTGTACTCCATAGGTGGTATGAAAGCAGCAACCAAGCAAGCCTCCACAAAACAAAAAACTAAGGCTGCCACGTTTTTCGAATGCGTTTCATAAAAAGTAAGGTACACAACCCGTTAAATTAAAACAATACGTTAAATTACAGTAAAACAATAGTTAGGCACGAAAAACTAAAACAAAGGTTCTTGATTTTTAACTTTGCAAAAATTAAGTTAATGGCTACATTAAAACATATAAACCAGACGGCATTCTACTTTTTGGACCCATTAATCAGCTAATTAAGCAGCTAGGAGACCCATTATTTGACAATAAGATATTGTAAAAGTAGGTTTATACTCGCACGGAGGATAATACTGCCCATTACGTTTAAGAGACTGGCAAAACGCGGTTTGCGTACCTTTGTATATTCGCTTCTACATTGTGTGTAGTGCCTCATATTCACATTAGTAGACCACTTAACTGTACGGAGAGATAACAAAAAGCGGTCACTCTCAGCGACGGTTCCGTTTATGAAGAAAGTCTTTGAATTATACAGGTTATATAAGCGTGAAGTGAATGTTTCCTATGTTCTCTACAATATATAATTACTAACTCACGATGTTACGTATTTTGAAGTACGTGAATATTTTATGAAGTAAGAATTGTACAGTATAGAGTCTGTTTATAAAATGTGATTCATGGTACATGCGTAATTTTTTTGGGTGCCGGGAGTAACACCTGTCGAGTGGCCCTGGAATATTTTTTATAATTGATTGCTTTATCGCCCCAGCTGCAAGAGCGAATGTACCAGACAAGTTTACCGTGACTATGACTGAGGAAATTTAAATAATGGTTATCCGTGGAAAAATTCAGGAAATAAACATCGTCAACAAACACCTCTTTAAAAATTTTAATTCTTCACTTCTTTATAGTCTTTACTAGATTATGTGAGCGCTCAGATATTGCAAAAACAGTAAAACAAGGAAGAACGATTGATGATTTTTCAGCTATGCCAAAGTAGGCACAATTCGGTTTGTATAAGTTTTACTTACATATTGAATCCCAAAAAGTTATGAAACCAGACAACAAGTGTCTGCTCCCTTCCGTATGTTTCTTTCTCGGCCATCCATGCTACAAATGGCCTTCAGCGTCCGGGTCTGGAAATTACGCATTCACCTAGAAAATTCTATTCCACGTAATTACTCAAAGCACACTGGTTAAATATATATTACGCTTTTTAATCAGGAGGTCGCAAGAGAAATTGGCGATATACGACTACCCTGCTGGGCCCATAAAGACAAGCTTGACCTCGTCAATGCGTTCATCGAGGAACGGCATCGTATCTTCGCAATTGTGCCATTTTTCGTGGGTAGTCCGGTTACTTATTAGTAGACTGGGGCTGCATATCTAAGTTCATCGCTAGAATGCGTACAATTTATTAGAAATGGTTTTGAAAGCATATATTAGCTCATGTAGTAGACATGCGGGAAGCTTGTTTAAGAGTTTATGAATACTATGCTTGGAGAACATTTGTACCTCGTGTCTATAAAAAATCTCACTAAATCAAATATCTCGCTATATTATATTTAAGTTCACTTCAGAGGCAGAACATGAACTCAAAATGCATTTCTAATTTTTAATGCGATTTTCAAACCAACCTGCGATATAGCAGGATCCTATACACTAAGGCACCGTTGTCATCTACAACCTCCATAGCGTCCATAATTATGCCACAGTATTTGATAAACCCCCAGAGCTCAATCTCGGCCGTTTCATTAATTCCGAGGGGAAATTTACTTAATCCAAAAATTGACTGCATTTGCAATCATTTCCATTTGCAGTAGGTTTGTATTTTAAAAGTTGTATAGCATTGTATAAAAATTGTACAACGTGCACGTACCCACACGATCTCAAATGTGACATAAAATTCCATCGATAAAATCAGGTGCTTTTAGTTCACTCAAAGTGTGTCTTCCAAAATTAAGTCGGCAGTGAAAACATTTCAATCTTGTCGTTCTTTTAATGATTTATTATTTTTTTGGCAGGCAACCGCGCGTGCCCATGTAAGATGTTCACGGTGTTTGAGATTTTCTTTTATTCCGCAACCATATTATAGCGACACCAAATCAGAGCCGAAAAGGAGTCGGTTAAGCCCAGCGAAACAAATGAGGTATTGTCGGATCCAAGTTGCCAATCCTTGCGTTTCCTTAATCGGCTTGAAGGCTTTGGTAACAAGGATTTCCCTTAAAATAGATTGAGGCTGTATTATGCAAATTTGTTCGATGTGAGGAACCGGGTTTTATGTTCTATAAGGCTTAATACCGCTGTGGCATGGTCACTGAATTACTATGGGTAGGTTCTGTAAGTAGTTCTCCAATAAGTCGCGCAGTTCTTTCTTACAATGCTTCGTCGCTCATAGAGAAATTTTAGTCAATCTGACTGTAATCTGGCTATAAGGTTGTCAATGAATTTTGCCCTAATTTTGACGCAATCGGGCAAACAAATCAAACAACTCGCTTACAGAAATTTGAAGCGTTACTATGCGAATCACTCGCAGGTAGACAATTTATGTTTCTAAGCATTGAAAAATGTCTGATCCCCGATCACGTCCATCGAATTCAAAATATGTGAGACCAGATCTTTTGTTTCAACAGTGTGAATCGGACGGTTTAGAAGAACGCCTATAAAGTAGTATATATATATATATATATATATATATACTTCAATACTAATAGTTCGGATTTCAGTAATAATAACTCAACACATGCGGTCTAAAACGAATGTGTCCAATGGTTTGCCAGTCACCAATCAAATGCCATTGTGCCAAATATAATTTGCTTCTTAGAACTATTCCGTGTCGGTTTTGAAATAACTATTATAGGATGTTTCCTAGGATAAACAATCGAATTATGATTCGCTATGAAAGCATCGTAACCAAAAGCTAAATGGAAAGTCCCTTTATCCCAAAGCAAATATCCCTGTCGCACCATTGATATTATCATTCAGTTGTATATTTCTTAATGCCTCTTAAATGAATAAACTTGTACATTGACCACACGTCTTTCATGTAGCAAGTCGTTACCTGCAAGCACTTCCAGGTAGGTAATAATACGTGTTTCATATGAACGCAAATATGTTTCCATTGCCAATGCATAAACCGCCTGCTTTTTACCCATTTTCAGCTGGACAAAACCTCAAGGTGTGTGTCAATTCCCAGATGTTTGTTAAAAATTAGAATTTTTAGAAGAATGTTTAAGGAATACTAAACTAATTTCGAAGATTCGAATGATTGCAAAGTCCATCAACAAAATTTGATCGTTCAAGATATGACCTGGTACAGCTAATGTGAGTAATTGTCGGTTTTTTCAGCGCCTAAAAACTAACTATATTATTCTTTAATATTACCTGTACTATAACACCCTGCTCATAATGACAATAATAGTAATAATAAAAAGATGCCAATTTACTGGTCAATTGGTTTAAAAACTACGGGACTGGTGGATTTGTGCAGTCATCAAAGAAAGACGCAATGGGCGAAGGAGAAGCGTATTTGGCCTTTGCTATCGCGGACGGTGCCATAGAAACAAATGGGCTAATTAGGCGACGTTTCTACAAATATCTGCCCTCACGATTTGCTGCGATGAGAATGATCTGATGATCATTCTCAACAAAACGCACTCAGTGTATAACGTATTCAGTGCGGTTACCACAGCGATATTTATGTAGGCGACATTGAGTGGGATCAGTTGTGGCAAAATTAATCAGGGAGGCCAGCGAGACGTTATCTCGCGCATCATGTTTAGGCTCTGGTGAGTCGCTAATTTCCTATGCGGCAGGAAATACTCGCGCAGCACTAGCTGCTGAATGCTGATAAAAACAACGTTTATTGTTTTGAGGACGATGTTCGTTACAGCAAAGAAAAGCATCACCGAAGTCTGATGAAGAACAAACGAATGCCGGCTTGAAGTTGGTAATCCCTTCGCCGCAGTTCAGATCCTTGTGTATATGCCAATGCTATATAACTGTGCTTCTTGGCCGTAGGTGTGAATCTCTTTTTTGTATATGAGGAGTACGAGTAGCATATGAATGCGATGTAAAGTGTTAGTATGATAGTTAAAATGCAACGATGAGGTGGGACTGCCAGCTGATGAACGATGCCGTATGATGGATCATGGGCCGGTCGGTAGCCAGCCAGAAAGTGATGCTGCCGTCGGGTCCAACAACAGCACGAACAGCAGCACGTCTATAAGCTGACAAGTACTCACTTTCCGCGAAAAAATATCTATCGACGTTACAATTTCTGGCAGAATAATGCTGGCAAATAGAAGTGTCTAAAACAAAGGAGATGACAACCACAAAAAGAAAAAGCATAAAAGCATATCTGCGCAGAAATATGTGAGGTTTTCGTCGTATTAAAGATACATACACATTTTGCAAATTTGGAATAATATCTAAATAGCTATATAATATGTTGAAGCAGGATCGATGTGTAATTATTGTGCGTCGTAGTGTTGTGTATAGGTCATTTTAGAAAGCAATTTACCAGGTTCAGGTTCTACCACATGAATGCCAAAAGCTTTCCATCTACTAACCTAAAAACGTAATTACATTCGTAGGCGCATTGAAATAAAAATAGTAGCGTTCGTCCTGAGTTTTAGGTGTTGGCTCCAGCAAATGACCGGCTTTGTCAAATAGTAAGCAATTAATTAATCTAAGAGCCTTAATGCGGCTAAGCCAATTTCCGTACCATTGATTTGTGTTCCTATTTCTCTCTCTATCCATTTTTCCATTTCTTCTATTTATCCATTTCCCTCTCTATCTAATTTGTCTACCCTGTTGTTGCCTTTCATAAACGACAATTTTTTATTATTTTTCGACGAAGCCCTCACACCTGTTTTTTTCTAAAGTACAATAATCACTTTCATCCACGTACTCCCACCCCCGATGCTGTTTCGACTTCGACCGTCGATTCTCTCGTCTTCATCCGGTTACATTTGCAGCTTCAGTAAAAGCTCAAAACGAAGCCCATCCGCATTTATTGCCCGCTTCTCCGGGAGCCTTGAGTTCTATTTGGTTCTTTTGTTGTCACTGTACACGTGCCTATATATATATCTGTAAGTTGACCGCGGCGATGGGGCGTTCCTTTTTCGTAACGTTGGTGACAGGTGCTATGAATTAAGTTGCATAGTGGCCGGAGACTAAGTACTGCTTTTTGGAGAGGCATCTAAACACTGAAAAAACGCGCGGCCGAAAAACTCCGCTGCATGAGCCCAAAACGAATGAAAATGAATAAATGAGCCACGGAGATTCGTAGAGCTAGCGAAGCTATAGGATTCACATACATACAAAACGAAGCGGCGCCCGACGTTCAAGCACACACAAAACACTCGCCGCAAGCTCGATGATTGAAAAGGTGCACATGAAATATGAGATCGCACCGTAGAGAAGATGCTGTACCAATATCATTTAGAAAAACAAGCTAAACCGGGTGCATAATAAAAACGAAAATACAACCATTTGTGTGGAAGAGATAATGTCAAAAAACAGGAAGGCTAGTGCAAAGCGAGTTAAGGCGCCGTTAAGAGAGATTAAGAAATTTGTCGCATCATTTCGTTGTCAGGTCTTCGTTGTAATCGAGGTGCTAGCAATGAACGGACACAAACAGACTCTAAAATTATGGAGTGCAGGTGCGTCAGATTATACGTCCGTTTCGAAAGATAGTCTTGACATTAGTGACGGACAAAAGTATTGCATTGACGTCGAATAATTCAAGTGCATCAGCTTGCAGGATTTCAATATTTTGCTTGTTCATATATTGTTTGGAAGGCAAACAGTGACCAATCGATAAGCTGCTACACAAATTCCAGCCCTGTGTTTTCAACACTGCAGCCCCCGGTTGCGCGAATAGGCTTCCACGGCCTTGACAACATTCGTCTCAGGTACCAACTCAAGGATTGTAGGGGTTAAGGGGAGGAGGAACATCGACAAGTGGAACTCAAAAAACTTTACAAAATGCCTAACCACTCCAAATTTTATTAAAGCATAACGTAGTAGACCCAATTAAGCACGCTATAGAGGACAAAATCCATGATCGATTTCGTATTGTACGGATTGGCATCATATTTGCGCATAACTAATCTGATCAGCACTCGACAACAACTTTACAAAACTTTACAGGTACAAAAACTTTACGGGAAACTCGCCCCTTGCAGATGTCCACAGACTTGGCGATCGAATAGCAATATTTGCCCAGCATATTCTAAAGGCTCTTGCACAACATGTTCTATCTTTTTCTTCAATCTTCGCCTTATTGTTTTCTTGTCCCGTTATGCTTCTCGACGGACTTCGTGTGATTTTCAGGGATGATAGATAAACTATCGCCACTTTGAACTAGCGTCGTTTCGGTCATACAGTTCGACGGACTGTTCCAAGATCTGTTCTTTTGCTCCTTTCACCGTCGGCATCAGGACGGTGAAGGGCGTCGCGCTGTACGATCGAGCGAGTGGGTTACGGATGACTAGTGAGTTTGCCTATCGACCGTTTTTGCCACTGCTTCAATTAAGGGTAAAGAAAGCTGGAGAAACAGGGCCAGAGCGCCTAACACAGATCGACATAGACCGAACGTCGCGGATGTGGGGGATCCCCACATTTGCGACGCCGTTTTTTTGACATTGTCGTACTTATCCGATACCTCTGGTCCTTGCCACTTACCAACAGATTTGCCAACTGTGTGTGAGAGCGATCTGTCTGGCGCAATACAATAATACGCTCTCACACCTTCCAGCAATTTCAGAGCTTCGGTGCCGAGTCGGCTGTTGAGGTTCGCTTTCCGCTGGCCGCAGGGCCATTGCGCCGGGTCTCACAAGAAAGCGCGCAGAAAGCGTTCCCCTAGGCCGAGCAGAACTAATGAAGAGAAAGAAAACATAATGTGATCCATAATGTTATGCCCGCACCCACAAACCGATAACCAAAAAAAACCGGATACGATAGACATACAAAAGCGACAACGACAACAGGAACAAGTCGTACGATTTATAGTGTGCCAGCCTTCAAAAGCAGCAAACGATATAACTTATGGATGCAATACACTACAAGCGTACACACTCATTTGACTGCTTATTATTCATGTGCATGGCGGTGTTATACTCACACGAATGTGAGAATTTCCATTAAGAGTGGTCAAGGGAAAGCCATGCAAGTCGGCAAATGTGCACGCAGTCGTAAGCAGAAGCGCAGTTGAATGTGATTAGGCTATGAAAAGATATATTCCTAGTTAAGGATTGGTGGTGGGAGCGGTATCTGGACGCTCACTCCGTTGTGCGGAATTCGTAGAGTCGGCCTATATGTATTTTATACAAATATAACTATTGATACACAATTGGGCCATTGTTTCACTAAAATTATCCGATCGCTTCCTTAATGCAGCATAACTCCGCGTATATCCAGTCTCTTCTTAGTGCCTTTTCACTGGTACCATGGTTTCAAGTCAATTTCTATAGCTTAGACATCAAGGTCCGGATTCCGAGCGAATCATTTTCAGCAGTAGTACTAAGCTTTACATTTATCATAATGCCATGGGATAATTGTGGAATCGATCTACAATTTTTGAAACTCAGCTTGCGTGTTTTAGCCGCACCATGAGATTTCTGGGCGATTCACTGCATCATGACGTGCACATAATAGATTGGTTAAAACATTTTTTTTACTTAATCTATTAAGAACTATTATAAGTGTCTATAAAGCCTACAAATGCGAAAACGTAAGTTTATGTAGATGCTTGTGATGCAGCATTAGTGTTGGAATATACAAACAAGCTTGTTTCCATCGGTCGAAAACAAGGTATACCAACGCAGACTGGCTCGCTTGAGTCGCCCTAATGACCCCAGATATCCAATGATTCCACCGTTTTGGTTTGTTTCGCATTAAGGGAAGTCTAACCTACGCAGTAATACCGCACTGGAAACGAGAATCTGAGATAACACTGGCTACTACTGTCATGACAACCGCAGTATATAATACTACGAAGCTGGATAACAGATCCAGAATGCAGCAAGTCAAGGATGTAGTGCGGCACAGTCGTCAGGCCAGGTTCGGTGACGAAGCCAATTTATAATACTCGACAGCCTACCAATAGGGCAAAAATCTTCAGGTAGTTTTACTATACCACGAGGGAATGCGGCAGCTAGCTATGATGCAACGCGACTCTTTGCTACGAAACGTATGCCATAATAGAACAAGCTTACGTAGCATGTGTGCTCGCAGATCCAGCGATCCAATTTAAGAAAATTGGGCTTTAATAGACCTTACCCTCAATTCCATATGTCTCGAAAAATTACAGATACCCGGCTTAATCTAACGCCGATTACCTTACGACATGCTGAGTTGCTTGATTTTGTGATCTTTGATTTTTTAGTCATTTTGGCAAACTCTTTCTCTCAGCAATCTCTTTAAAACTGAGCATCAGCCGACATTTAACGTCCACGGTACCGCTTTTCACATTACTTTGTAAGCCAAATCCCATAAATGTAAATGCGTAACAGCGGATATCGAACCGGTGCAGCCACGCGTCTTCTCCGGTCATAGCGCACAGGCCACCGAGATCGACTCCTTCTCGTAGCAACTGAGGTGAAATGATAGGCCGGTTGAAACCATAGGCTCGGCTCTGATAATCATCGATTAAACAACTGCATCGTAGCTTATCTTCTGTAGGCCCATTTCTGCAGTGAGCAACCACAGCAGACATTCACAAGTGAATTACTCGTGATGCCCATATATATATATATATATATGCACGCACATTCACGTCTATCGATATACACACACGTCTATACACAAAACATAGTCATGGCAGAAACTGTTGTCGGCATAAAATGTAGGGATGATGTATACTTACTCTATATGTACATGCAGCAGCAAGCCGCAGAAGACTAGACGAGAATAATGTTTTCTTTTTGATAGGCAAAAATTTTGCGTCACTTTAGTGTCATACTTATTGAGCAATTATGATTGAGCCTACATTCCTCTCGCATGTGATATAGATGTAACATGATTAATCATAGGGATGTAAAGAAAGCTCATGGCAAATTTTTGCACACAAGAAATTATTTAGCCGGTTACTTTGAGCTCGCACATCCATTCGTTCTGTAATTTAAGCCAGCATGCAACTCTAGATCAAGTTCCATCTATTTTTTGTATGAACTATCTAACTAAGCAATGCAATGTATTTTTTATATGAGCTACGCACAGGACAGGGTAGGATTATGCTTATTTGTAAATTGGTATCCTCTTCATCTAGATATTTCACAGCAGGAATGGAACAGGTGCCAAGACGGGTTAGTTTCTGGTTAGACCAGATATAAACCAATAGAAAATAAGCTAGCGATTCACAATCTTCAGTAGTCATAGGACCAGATAATCCTAAACCATTTCGCTCTCGACGCTCTGTCCCCACCAAAAACGATAGAACGCATTCGTAATCCTTTTAGAATATTTTTGCTAGATAGTGAAACAGGTTTACAATAATTTCATAGAATGGTACGCAATTTACAGCACATGAATTCAACCGACGAGTTTGTAAAATCAATTGGAGCAGAAAACATACGCACAGCACCCATCTATCCGTAATGAAATGGCTTAAGGGAGCGATTCGTTGACATTTTTAAACCGGATTTTAGAAAGACGAGGAAGGATCATGGAACTGTCATTAGTATCAAAAATATCATCCTGTAATTGCACAGATTTACCTCTAACGTAACCGATGAGTCATCCGCTGAATTATTTTTAAAGCGAGAGTTAAACATACCTCTTGATGGAGCACAATGAATATGTAAGAATGCAATGTGGTGAGAAAAGGCCAAGAATGTCACACAGGGTAGATTTTGCCCATAACCATGGTCTCAACACATATTCTACCTACAAAGGGAAAGCAGTTTGGGTTAGAGGTTTTCAAGCTCGCTAAGAAAATAATTGATGAGTTAAAACAATCTTGTCCACAAAACGACGAGTAATGTATAAGGTCCGAGTTGATAACCATTGCTGGATACGTCGCGCTAGCAAATTAAAAAAGGTTTTACTAAATATACCCACACATCGTAATTAAACAGAGAGAGACGCTATGACGATTATACATGAAAAACAAATTATAGCTTAATCTCCACGTAAAAGTCCCATTACATCTATTGATTTGTTAGAGTACAAATTCTCTAATCATGACCACCAAGGTACTTTTTTGTACTATGACAAATTGAAAGTTTTGCTCACAGTCCCACATTTCCACTTACTATGCATAGCCATTTGGAAAGTAGCTAGTGTGTTACGCACCGATAAAAGACATTATTTGTTATATTCTGAAAGCGATACACGACGCTTAAGGTTTCTGCCTAAGACATGTACTACGTGCTAAGCAAGAACGGCATTGCTCTTTTTTATGTACAAAACGATATTTAGCGATATGGGAAATGTCGTTCACTCTTATACTTCTTCAAAGTACGGTAAGTATGAACTTTTCTACTGAAGTAGCCTTCCAGAAGAAAGCCGCCCATCACGATCGTCTGCCAGATATGTGATATATGTGATTTGTCGTGCTCCAAGAGAACATATACTTCGGTCGCTAAGTGTGGATATCTAAAGTTCTGTACGAAACTTGATTAGTAATAATGATCACATTGTATCCTTTAGCAATAGTATGAGGCCGTGTAGGCCTGATAGAGAATATATATTTACAAAACACGGTCTACGGTAATTCTTCGTCTGTAAATACCGACAAATAGTAGAATGTAATAAGCATAGCATCGTTGTTTAAACTTAAAATATTCGTAGTAATGCGAAGACCAGTTCGAGTTTAAAACAGGGACCGCCTCTGAACTATTCATTTGTTGTAAATACGCTGTGTCTAATCAGCACTGTGTAAACAGCAAATATAATTTCTCTTCCTGATCTATTTTACTTGGTTACTAACGCTTCATTTACATACTTAACGATTTCCTATCTATAAAAAACAGCAAAATTATACACACTACCTTTGACATTTGCGGTAATAGATTTGATCTTTGCTTTGTAAACAGGCGAAAACATTTACAAACACTACAAAACGACAGTTAGGTTCCATCGAACCCCTGCGCGCTAAGTAATTGTATCCACTGCTAGAGCAACGGAAAGTGTCGCCACCGCGCTGCACCGATAATCCCCATCTGGCTACGATCGCTAAGATAAAAGGGTTAATGTAGTCAAGGTAATTATGAAATTGAACTTCTTCGTGTAGTGGAGACCATGGCGGAATCCTTAGGAAGCCCAAAATGTTGCGAATGAGCTAAATAGGCATTCTACAATAGACACAGCACGGTAGATAAACCTAATTGCTCAGAATATTCGACTTGTATTAGAGTTAATATGGTTAGTTCAAGGACGTTACCTTTTTCGAGGTGATGGTGTTCGCTATTCTGACTGCCTTGGAATCAATAAAGGCTACTTCGGCATCTGATGTCAATACGGTTCCAAATCAGCCAATAGCATTTTTAGTCTATTCCTTATTTGTCTATTTGCCCACATAGTTCATACGTTGCTACGTTCTGCGCTTTTCTTTACTAAAGAAAATTAAAATTGTCCCTCTAAGAATAAAGGCGAGAATACATTTTTACGTAACTACGGTTTATTTCACTAAACAATTTTTTTTCTGAAAGTTTTGAAGAACTTCTTATAACAAGAGTGGAGAAATACCTTTCTTCGATGGAAATATTCTTGCTTTGCCAATTTGGTTTTCAAAGATCTCATTTCATTCAACAGCGCATTTACGGGAGAAAGCTACAACTAGTATTGGGGGTAACTGCCTATGTCGAGGAGCTTTTTTGAGGTGACGACGGCTTACAGCTACCTTATGAAAACTTTATAAAGATGCTCGAGTGTTTAGGCTGTAATTCTATTCATTCTGGGCCCTTATATGCTTATCATATTGAAAACTTTGTCCACTTCGAATGTCACAGAAAGGAGTTTATAAGACCATCGTCTGAAAATTTTGAACTCTGGAGGTGCCGCTACTGCAAACGAAACTTCTCCTGTACTATTCCGTATGCCTCAAAAAGCAGTTTATGTTGATCTGTTTTTATTATGCGATGAGTCACTATCGTTTTGGCAGATTGCTACATGTCTGTGGTTAAGGTTCTACGACACTTAGACGCCAAACATACTTCGGTTTTTCTTCCTTAAATGGTGATCACGTCTATCTGTCGTCTAAGGGAACTAGAGCTTTGATCAAATGTTTGCTATTTATAAAGCGTTACTAATTCCTGTCTTTTAGGGAACACTGGTCATTCAAAATAATGCCATCCGAATTGCTATGAAGAGCAAACACAGGGATACGATTAATAGTTATCCGTCTATTGCTAATACTGCATTATTGTCACGGAGTCTTAATATTGTACCGTTATATCTTAATTGCCATTATATCGTTTTCGTACTATTTGTGATGAGAACTCCACCATTATGCAATTTGTAGATTTGTAAATGTACCTCATGTTGAATTGAATTCAAAGCTTAAGAGTAGGTGAAAATAATAATTGTAGATAAAATGAATTGAATAATAATTAAAGTCATGATGCCTACCCCTGCATTGTATTACATTTATCATAACTTGCTTGTGTTACTAGTTTCCTCTTTATTATTTTTGCCGTGTACCTCTTTGCACCGTTGTAGGTATCTTTCTTTTAGCTAGATACAAAAAAAGTTCGCCTTCAGAGCTGGGTCAAAAAGAAGCACGTCTTATTACCAAGCAAGGACAAACTAATCAACAAATTCTAATATGTAAGTTTTCCACCTATCGAAACATCTTGCATTACAACAAGGTATATAATCAAGAAGACAAATGAGATACAAAAGGCAAAACATACATATTGGATTGGGAGAAATGAACAAACTAGAATATAGGCTATGTTTAGTATAGTTTATGCAAAAAAGTCGCTACGGAGTAACAGCATGGAGTCCAAAGTTGCCAGCAGCAGATATTATCTACCTGCAGTATTTTTCATCTATATTTAGGTCTATTTTTTATTGATGAGTACGATAACATTTGCTCCAGTCCAATGGCGGCCGGCTTTATCCTCATCGGGTTGGAGCTTTTTGGCGCCCCGAACTAGAAGGACAATTTGGCCAAAGTTGCGTAGTTCTTATGCAGCTGTTCTTATGGCCGCTTAGTGATTGTAAGTGTGCACTTTTTATGTACTATCGAGTCGTCAAGTTATTTTTGCCCGAGAGACAAAAACCTCGACTTCGGTGTCGTAGCGTGGCTCTTCCCTTGATCTTCTATCTGTCTGTGCTTTGGCGGCGTACAGTAGGCTTGGCTCTAATTCTTAGAAAGCCCTTTGGCTAGGTGAAGGTGTATCTATCTAGAAAGGAGAATGAAGATATGCACACTCTGGTGCATATATATATTCATGGTAGCCGGATGAAGCAGCTATTTGGATTAGAGTTCATAGAAGTGTCCGGCATCTAAGACCATGCGTTAAATTCTGCCGAACGAAGGTAGGCTTGTCATTACGACATATCTTTAAAGAAAAAACTCACATTCAAATAAAAGCCTCAGGCATTTATTAACGACTAAGAACTAAATAGCAGACCGAACTGCTCGTTAGTGTTCAAACCTTTTAGCGCCTCTCCTTTCGGAATAAACATATGTATTGTGACGTGGGTGGATATGTAATGACAGTATTTACAGTCATAGATTTATCTCGGTATAAACTGGTATATTTATCCAGATATATTCTTTATTTATAACAAAATATATTTGATTTACAATGTAAATAGAATATACGTCGTAACATTTTAAGAGC
>MNPL01013813.1:24309-36809 GCA_002081605.1 Tropilaelaps mercedesae | reverse complement strand
ATCCTAGAATGCCAGCTAATGCTTCTAAAGCTATCTAAGTAGGAATTATGAGTAACTTAACATACAGAATACCATGGAAATTCGCAAGTGAAACTGCCGTTGTCCGACTTTTCTAGAGTTGATGTTATCGTTAAAATTGCGTTGAAATTGTTTGGCGAAAAGCTTGCTTGTCCGACCAATGCCTATATTACTATGAGTATAAGCTCGCGTTGGAATGCAGATTACTTCGCAACAGCCGTAGAAAATAATGACAATGTACATACTGAACTGAACCCACTTTTACAGAGGGTTTATTGCTATTATTTACAAAAAAATATTTACCATTCAACACCATCATTACATCTTCGTCATCACCTTTGGCGCTTTTTATAACTCTCTCAACTCGTTCATAGATCTCTCTCATGCGGCCGAATTGCAGCTCAGCCAATTACATATTCATATATTCATTTTCAGTTACACATTCATCCCACATCAACAAGCCTCATAACCATTCACATCTACCAATATGTCTTTCCAAGATTAGAGATATCGTTTTGCATTGTCTCACACTCCACTTATTCTTGGCCGTACAGAACATAGCTAGTTGATTAGTTTCCAGTTTTCCTAAATAGCTCTCTGTCTTTCACTATTCAGAATTGCCACCGTTTGTTGTGTCGTCACATTGTAACCAGTTTGGAAGGAAATAGTACACAACAATCCTAATATTTCTTGATACGAGTAATTATACAAACACAGTAATTGAAACATTCAGTCAATCAATCGACGGAATAAGGATGGAAGGGCGAGGTTAAGTTTGACAGCTCGCGAGTATGTTCCATCGTCTTTCCGTTCTATGTCGAAAACGATCCATGAGTCGAATGTCTGCTCGAGCATCATCCGGCGTTGAGGGTAATAAACTTCTCCCAGTCGCTTATATTTTATATGTTGTACTTGTAATTCTTGATATGTGTATATGCTTGTGTGTGTGTGTGTATGTACGAAGGATCTGTGTATAATCTAGTCAATAATTAACTGTCTCCCACTAATTTACTTCCCAGTTATGTCATCAATAAGATGGTGTGGAGAACCCACCCGAAATTTAAGTCGTACCAAATGCTTTTACCACCGCTTTTTATGTTCATCCATTGAAACTCCGCCGGGTCCGAGTGATACAATCATCATAAGCCCCCCAATAACAGACATTGTTTGGAAAAAGTCATACTTTAAGAAATCTCTCATCGGTCTGTTATGTGGGATCATCCAAAAAGCGTTAAAGTACATGTTAATTGAGAACAGCCACACGACAAGTACGAGCGCGCTGAGTTTCGTCTTGTAGCCAACTGTGACGAGTAGCATCATAAGTGAGGCGACGATATTTTGCACAATTTGGAAGAACGAAAACTCCATTCGCAGCATCGTGACGAACATGAACACTACCAGAATACGCCCGGTCAGCTGCATATAGGATTTTGGTTTATTGTCACCTAGGGTTGGCACTCCAGCAAATAGACTTTTCGCCTCGCTGTGGCCTTCAGCGAAGAGCAGCAACAGCGAACCGGCTAACGAGAGCGATCGTAACAGAAAAGCCATATCCCATAGAATTGAGTAGGCGAACGTCTGAAGGACGACGATAAAACCGAGCAATATGCAGGCAGGTTTCACTTGAAAGCGCGCTAAAATCATCAACGACCCAGTCAGCTGGCCAACGAGGTTAATAAGCACAAACAGAGAGGCCAGCAGCCATCCACAGTTCCACGTATGGTTCATGTAGTCGCGCTGATCACCCCACTGGTACCACATTCGTAAACCGTCTTCGAGAAACGTTGATACCAAACAGAATCGTGCCAGATGGGGTAAGATGTGCTTGCTCTTCCGATAGACGATATCAGCCACGTCTTCGGCCTTTGCGATGTATTCGCTTTGCTGCATCATTGAAACTACTGTGATCACAGCACTGGGAGAACAATTACCGCGAAGGCAACAGAAGCAAGTAGCGCGTCTGCCTTCTTACTGTGCCAAACGGTACCTGTCACCTAGCCCCCAAACATGCACACTTCAAAATCCGTGGAAGTTGAAGGACCCGGCAGCTCGCTCTAGTGGGCTTTAGGCAGCAGGTGTCACCACACTGTCCACAAACTGACAACGGGGATCCTCCCTTGTAACATAAAGACAGCACTTCTCTACTATGAGGCACAGTGTTAGCGGTGGTTACCGTTGCTTTTAACCGATAGACGGCCAGCTCCACGCAAACGGCCGAGCAAGGCGCACAGTTGTGGACTACCTAGCGAACACGTATACACTGGCGTTGCGGACCACACACGGAAGGGACCGCCGTGTGCTATGTTAGCAACCACTGGCGGAGGATGGAAGCATGGCGACAGGACAACAGTGCAGGCGGCCGCCACCGCAGCGGCATTCAACATCGACACGCAAGGATTGGATAACAGAGATGGTAGATGTTATTGGGTTCGTCTGCCTGTTCTATCTAGATCGGATAGCTTAGATGAAGGTGGTACGGACCGGTGACGCTAGTGGCCGTAGATGGTCGAAGCTGTCGTTTTGCTCAGAGCGTAAAATAGAAAACATATTCAGTTTCATAATCACTATGGGCTGACGAGAGGCCTGATAAGTAGACTAGGAATAACGGCCAGTGGACAAACATTATAATGTGTTGATATCATTTAGTGTGGCGAATAATACATTGGCTAAATCGCGCCATACCTTTCGAAACAAGAATGTGGGTGCTGATTTGTTTCTAAAGGTGCTTGTAACCGCGTCGTTTCAAAGTGAACGCGGTAGCGCAACTGATTAGAGCTGTTTCCATTTGGGTTGTGAAATTATTTGCGAAGGTAAATCTACAATCTCCCTGCTGCCTGCGGTTCAGGCATAATGTGGCACAAAGTTGCAATTCCATTAACTCGAGATCTCAGTACGGACTGAACGGCACGAAAGGCAAAATGCATCCGCGTAATGAAACCCGTAGGCAGTCCGGTTACTTTCACGGTTAAATACGGACTGTTGACCGAGCGGGGCTCTCGTAGAAAGCCATTCTGAGAGAAATACTGGTTTATAAATTGCATAATAGAATAGTGTGGGCAGTGCTATGTTCTCAGTTGCAATTCTGTACAATTGAACTGTAGTGAAAGTTCGAGTAGTAAGTTGTAGATGTATTTTAGGGGTGTAGAAATGTTAATTTTATCACAGGTTCATAGGCGAGTACTTCAATATAACAAATCGCAGAGAAGACTGCCAGTTATACGTACACGATCCGGAATGTAGATAACGTTGAATATGGCTTGAGACACATTTTCCCCGCCGTTCAATCTATATCTATGAGGTCCGTCTTAAAGAAGTAATGCAGCAAGCAGTACTGTGAACACTAAATGTTGGCTGATGTTCAGGTCTAAATTATTTATTTTAAAAATTTACTCTCAGAAATCAGGTGAATAAATTTATTACGGATTTGGGTTTGTAAAGGTTATTAGGGCGACTAGAAGTATTGCCTATGATCCGCGTTTAGGCACTGCGATACTGTAACGTTTTAGAAATAAAAACAATTCCTTAAACAACTGCAATATTATTTTAATACAACTTGAATGTATCTTTAAAACTTCTGTAATGGTTATTCGAAGCTTATAATTGAAAGTGTATATTTGTATGATGATGGATTCATCCGAAAACTGTATTCATCCTGGTTGCGTTTTGTGCATGAGCTTCATTACATTATATTTATTCGTCAAATAGAATTATCATTTTTATTTTTTGACCAATTGTGCATTGCGTGCAAAAGTGTTCTAAAAAACCGATTTTTTTGTTTTTTTTTTGTTGCTGCGTTTGAACATTATGAAAAACACGAATAAGGGAACTCTATTCTGAATGCTTTTGATATTTCTATTACTAACGACTCACGTAGCGCTAAACGGGTGCATCAATACACTGTGTTGATTCTGGGTTTCTAGGATCGTTCACAAGCAACTTCATATACTTAACGTTTTCCTAAAAAAACTCTTTAAGAGTCCTAAAAAACGCATAAACACAACACTGATTAAATAAAACCATTGGAGTAGCGGACGATGCTATACTCAGGTTTGCTCTTACGGGTGAACCCGTAGAAAATACGGCAGCCTGATTTTCTGTTCTGCAAAATAGTATGAAACGTTTTTTGAAAACAAGCATCCATAAATGCGTGACAGCCGGTTTTTTGCGGATGTGGGAATACAAATCAGATATCTTTGGTGACAACTATATTTGTCAGAAATTGCAGATGGACTTGGATAGTTAGTCTTTTTTTTCAGTAGTCATATTCTCATGCGTGAACTATTGTTAGTAAACATTAGATACCTTTTGAGTACTTAGAAGAAATTACTACAACCCCGCGGATAACGTCCATTATTGTGATGCAGCTAGTAACTAGTGTGATAATTGGGGAATATGATCGATAGTTCGCTGCCATATATATTGCTAACCTCTTTTTAAAACAAAATCTACGTCGGTTCATTTCAAAATGTTAGTACTTTCAAATGGCAATCCTTGACAGACCACAAATGCATGTTGTTTATTTAAGAATTAAATATTGCATACAGTAAAATGTACAGCTGCATGGTTTTTATGTTTTTCGTTAGAAGCCATTACAAAACAGCAGCATTAATTTTCAGTATACTAAATAAATACGCTAAAAGAATGAATATTTGTATCTAAAAACTACCAGGTTGAAACATTGAAAGCAGCTTCGCTAAATGAACGGCGAAGAATAGATATACTTCTGAAATTTTCCACAGAACCATTTATTCTCAAGTGCATGGTACACATTGAGAATAGTGAATACCTACGAATGCGAAGCGTATAAGAAAGTGGAAGAATCGATATTGGGTCTGAGAACGGCCATAAGAATTGAGTGTTAACAGACATTTCACGCTGTGCATCAGGCTACATACCTTATGGCTACTTTTAGATATAGCTCGGACGTTCAGAATAAAAGCGTCAATGTTCTCCTCGATTTACACAATTTGACAAATAAAAGCTCCAAGGTATATAATGCTTTTGTTTACATTCGCTTATTTTACAAAAACATTTGGTTGATCACGAACAAGCTGCTGTGATGCGTCTCTGATAAACTATTCTTAACAACCATAGTGTAACTGTTATAGAAACATACATATGTATTTTATTGCTCACACAATGACGACGGAAGAATATTACTCATTAATGAATGACAACAGTAAAAAAGGCCCGATGACATTTAAAATTTACCGTTTGAAGGCCCTCCGGCACAAATTGCCCTGGCAAAATCTGTAACTTAACATTCTAGGTCGTATTTTCTCCCTCTGGCTGGATTCGAAACATTACGGATATTCGTCTTTCTCTTGGGATGTGGCGCTCTTTGAAGAAGGATTCCTTATCGGCCAGGATAGCGTGGGTGAAATTGTATCGTGAAGGACCTGACATAACGTAGACACTCCGTTGTGGAAGAAGGATCTTGACCCAACGAGAATCATCAGATTCTAAAGCCAAACGCATGACCGCCGTAGACATGAGCGAAAGACCTGAAGTTCCAGCCGCATGTTAGTGAATAACGGAAATTGTTAATTATAATCTAACGTATGACATAACGCTAAATAACCAAGGACAAGCTACACCGTGTGCGTATCGTACGATACATAATTGTTCATTTAATGGGAAGTGCCACAATGTAAATAACGTTGTTACATACAATCATAATCATATGGCTAAAAGGACACATGCTACGTAATTTGTAAGATCATTTTACTAGGCACTTTATTCACCAACCCGTAATAATAGAGCCACAAAATCGCACAGCATCCACATGGGGCTTAATCTCGCCTTCTTTTGCAATGTCGAGGCAATGAACCATTGGCAGATGGAGGGCATCAAAAGCAAAACATCGTTCACGAACGCGATTCATTACCTGCTAGGCAAAATACTCTCGTTAAAGCCTTATCCATTCTTTCAAGAAACTATACTGAGTAAACTTGTGCAGGACAATACCTATGAAATACGAACTTTTCATACAAGTACACTATTTTGAATTTAGTAAAGTACACTTTAATGCAATGACGCATCAGCACTGCGACACGTCCGCAGCTCATTTGAAGGTTATTTTAACTTCCCCAGCCCAACCACTTCGTTTTTCTTTTGAGTACCTTTCTATCAGTTCGGGGCACGCTCGTTTAGGTTATTGCATTGCCTGTACAGTGTAATATAGGTCTTCTGAGTTAAACTACATTAGTAAAAAATTCATACCTGTTGGTTTTCCTGTGACCACTGCTTCCGCTCGACTTCGCGATAGCCGACAATAGCACCATCCCAGTGATCGCGCTCATAACGAAGTCTTTTAAGGTGAGGTTCAATTTCTTCAATAAGCCGGCCCTCCTCATCCTTAGAGATGAAATTTTCTTCGATTCTAAAGCAAGCAATGACCTACAAGGCACAATTTTCGAATGACCAGATGCAAGTAAATATAACTTAACAGTTGACTCTCGGGTGGTTAGATATTCATTCATATGTTAAGATACTCTTTATCGCAACTTTAACATTACTATTAAACGCATAGTAGTTTGAGTTAACATACTTATTTTAGTTTCGTTTCTAAAAATAATTGACTTCAATGTTAATACACATGCGGTGTGTTTAGTCGACTGAGAAAGTTGATTAAAAAGAATTCTTAGTAAGTGTATCAAACGATATATTTTGGTAAACCTATTGTATCGTGAATGTTTGTACAAGTTTTGTATTTAGCAACTTCTACGTATGTATTTTTAATGTATCCTAATTTCATTATTTTAATTTATTTAATATAACCTAGCGATAACAAGGAAAAATATTTTCAAAATTACGTTTTTTGACGTTGTTTTTCGGGAGTGGTTGATCGAGTTTAATTATGATGTAATTCATGTCTGAGTTGTAATTGGTCTTACACATATTATTGGCATTGAAAGAATCTTGTGCATAGTATTTTTTAAAGGAGACGTTGACTTTAACTTCAATCGGTCAAAATTGCGTTTTGCGCACAGAGATAGGTCAAAATTTACCCGTGCTAAGGTGGATTCATCGGATGCTTCGTACAGTTGAAGGTCTGCTCTTTTTTGCAGCGACTGACTGGAAGAACCAAGGAGGCGTTGCAGATATCGTCCAATTAGGCGCATTTCAGTCACTGTATTGTTTTGTATATCCAAATGCAATTCTGCAACTATTAATGTTCGATTATTTTAGTTGCTGTTTCAATTTTTATCTTATTTTCGAAAAGGTAACTTAGATATACCAGCATCTATAGTCGTGACAAATCTTAAGTATACACCCTTAGTTTTCAATCACCTAGATTTGCATAAATATTATATAAGTTTTGTTATTGTTATTAAGGAACTGTTTCTCGTATTTCCAGGTTGTCAATTTAATTTAGTACACGCATAAAAATGGACATTACTTACATAGCCTTTCACAGTACCTAGTTCGATACCAAGACGCAGACCTATTCTGGTAGTAATCACGAAAAGCTCTTCACTATCGAACTTGCAACACGTCGTTTTTGGAACATGTTAAGCATTATCGCGGTTTCGAATACACAATTGGCCCATCTAACCGCTTGCGGGGATTGCAATGACGAAGGTTAAAGATCAAACATCGTGGTGGAACGTTTCTTTGAACCCAGCTGTTCTAAGCTGAGGTCGTGTGTGAGTTGCGTCTGATCAGCTGATGCTGTATTCGAATCATGCTGTTGATGCCGGTACCATTGTTGATCAACAATCGCGCAGCCGCAGAAGTAGGCACCGCCTACCTACCCTGTGGGCGTCGGGAAACAGCTTCATGTTTTGGCGGGCTAATCTTGGGGAAGCTCGGGACAGATCACGCAGTTATATTTTGGTCTTTCGAGGGCATACGTTATATAAAGTCTAGCGCTATTTCACTAATAAAATGGCAATTTTAGATATCTCCAATTTATTGTTTCTCTAAGAAAACCTCGGAATCTTTTCCCTAGGAGCTACGAACGTCGACAATGGTGCTAAACAGAAAAGAAAGGCTACATTAGCAACTTAGATGCTAGATCAAGAAGGTCTTCCATGTACATATTATTTAACGTGGCCGGTATTTCACTTAGTAGCCCATCTGTCTCGTACAGAGACTCCGATTTATCAGCAAAACAGGACAACACCGATTCTTGTCTGATGAAGGCAACAGACTTCCCTATATATATATATATATATATATAAAAGTGAGCTAATAATAATTCAATGGAGCCCAATGACCGCTCCCATATATGTCTGTATCTGGCGTAACCATGTGCGCGATTACAAAATTGTTGAAAGTCAAGAACCTACACAATTTTATAATGCCGCTTGCAATGCCTCGTGGAGTTGTTTTGCACCTGGGAGTTCTGTCTATCGGTGGATAGGGCTAGCTCTTGCAATATGGGTGAGTAAGATGGTGTTTTTCAAAAGTTATTTACAAACAAAATGAATCTTCGTCTCGCCAAGCGGCCTTCGTTCCCCGGTGACGCTGGCACTTCGTGGGTATTATATCTACCCGCCCCAACGAGGCCATGGCCGCTGCCTGTTCGTCTATCTCAAAGTAGCAGCAAAGCAACCGCGCCTGGATCTACCCAAGCAGCTGATGAACCACGCAGACAGATCTGCTATCAATCTCGTCGACCTGCTCAATCTTGCCTTCCTTTCGTAGCTCCGCCACCGGTGCTGCGTGGGCCATAGCGTTTGAAGCTTCAAGTCATCGTCCACGCGGTCGTCGTGGCCTTAAGGCGTTAGCGTATTCAAACCGACCAAGTATACAATCTTGTCAGGGGAGCCCAACTTCTAGGCTATTTCAACAGCCTTCTCTCTCTTAATTTAGCGCAGCTACCGAAATAAACAATGCATCCACTATTCTCCATCGGGTAGGTTGATGGCTATGTATCCGCGAACCCAAAGCTTCCTCCCATTTTTAAACCAAAGTTGGCGCAGCAGTCGAAAACTCTACTAAGCGCTAAGTCGCACTTTTATAGGTGTTTTTTGCGTAATATTTAAGAACGCCTTTGAGAGATACGAAAATTTTCGCCATTAGTTCTTCACCCGGTAAGATTTCATATTGATAGGCTTAAAGGTCAAGATGACGTCATTTATGATCAGGAGAGTACATCAAGGAATCACCATTTTGGAATAGTTCATTTTAAAATATTGGAAGAAAGTATTAAATTTATCCGGCGTGCTAAGCGTAATGAAATCTGGGAAATGACGGATTGATTCGTCATATCAGTAGCAGCTGTCCAATGCCACGTTGAGCTGCGTCGGAATGCAGAGCTGGAAAAGTAACTTATTTAGTCACGTCCCTCGTTTTGAGATCGAAACCAGTTCCACGTTATTTTGAGGATTTCATAAAGTTGAGTCGTAATTTGACCTTTCACACACACCTTTGGAGTGGCCAAAAGCTGCCCTGGCTTGCCATATAAGGGGTGCAGAGTCCGTGTATGGCAGGCTGATTTTAGCAGTGCGTTGGTGGCGAAACTCGGTCAACAAAACACACGGTTAAATAATGAGTATAAAATGATGTATCACGTCGATCCAACCAGCCTTCAAATCAGATATTCCTGTCATCGAGTACCAAATCGTGAAGAAATCAATGCTTATCCGCTTATTCTATAAACGCACTCAATATGAGTAGAACGATACTCTATGAGAAATAACAGGGATACAACAAACAGATCTTTTATTCATTCGATTGTATCGTGGCTTCACTTCGCTCCAGCAATCTAGATTCTCTCTTACGGTTGGAGACAATATAGTGGTGTGTGCGTTGCGGTGTGGCATTCTTCAGCTTCGCACCGCGGGCGAATGCTGAGTCTGATGGTTGCGATGATAATGATGGCGGCCACACTGGTGGTAAGGATGATGCTGATTTCTGAGATATCAGCTGGCCAGATCGCGAATGTCCAGGTCGGAGGGGGAAGGGCCCTCGTTCATCGACACAGGCCTCGAGGGTTGGTATCGTAGGTTCCTGACAACACTCCAACCCCTCCGATCCTACCCAATGGGGAATGGAGAGACTGCTGCTAAGTCAGTGAGATGCGATGTGGATGAGAGGGGTTAGGGATAGTCTTTTCCTGACTGGAAGCGGCTGCGCCTATGGCCAGCTTCTCTCCTCTGGTCATCCATCTTCATTTCCCACCCGCTTGCATACATTATTAATAGCGGGCAGCGGGTACTGCTCTTCCATCTGCCCTTCCGTCGATACCACGCCACACAACCGTTACCTGGCACCTACCGCCTGCCATCTACCACCACAGCTTACGGCTAGCCAGCTCAACCTCACCATCTCATCGTCAGCTATCAGCCATCAGCATCAACGCGCCCTCATTGCTCGACCGTTTCACCGCTACGCGGCACTAACGCGCGGTACAGGTCGAACGCGAACGAGGAGCGGCTGTTCAGCCTCGTTGGAAGGCCACCTCCGAAGACATTGAGACGGCGTGGTCAGACGATCTTAAGGCGGCCAGTCGAAGGAACGTACAGACTGAAGAAGCAGCGCATGGAAGGCTAGTTAAAGTACGTGGCAATTTGTCACACCCACACGAGGAGAACCTATATATATATATATATATATATGTAGTTTTAACGAGCGCACTTGAACTATCATCACTACTGCAGCTACCCTTAGTGCTTTTTCAACTATAGGAAATAAAGGTCTACAGAGGCTTTACGACCAGTGTACTTCATATTATTATAAGTAATGGGTTATTAACTCTCATGCGGCTAATCAATGACGAGTGGGTTTCAGATAGACAATGAAGTTGGTAAACACTGGAAAAAACACCAACCAAAAATGGCGGCTGCTTTGCAGCAGATGTGACAGCAAAGAAACGAAACTCGCATTGTTAGCTGTCGTAGATCTCAGTCGAAAATGAGTAACTTATGCGGCTCGCGTGCTTCGTAAAAATGAGGGTTTCACATATGCGCGACTTTGTGCTACATCCTTCCTAAAAATTTCACCTAAAATCGACGCTTTTCTTGCTGTCAGACACGGATTTCCTTTTGTTCGATAAATGAATACATAGGAATTGTCATTAGTGTCATTTGGAGAAAGCCTTTATTCCATCTCAATATCATCGGCAATTATTGCACACAAAATACCATGATAATCATCGCTACCATCATCATCATGTTAATTAGGCAAATGAGAAAAGGAACAAAAAAAACAACTCCATATAACCTCTTTCTCACATACAGTCCTCACTGAAATGAAAAACAGTCGACATCCCGGGCAGCTGACGCGTGCACAGGCCGAAGAACCTCGTTCATCATATTTATATGCATTATATTTATACTCTCTGCATCTCTATCGTCTCGTTGCTCAACGCCATTGGCGGCGTCGTCGTCGTCGTCATTATCCTCATCGAAGGTATTAAAATCTTCTATTATTAAAGCTGCTTTTCTGTAATCACCACAGCGATTAAGCTGATGAGTAAAAGTACAATAATCATCGTCACATTATCATTCGTCTATTTTCTGTCGTAGTGATTTGTTTCTGGTGTTATGGGTCATAACATTACAATGTTGTTATCATTGTTAGTACCATTTAAAGGCTGTTAAAGAATTGTGATACTCGGAATCGTGATGATCATCATCATCATCATAAGAATGATAATAATAATAATAATAAACATCATCCTAGGCGACTAACTGACGCACGCTCGACCTCATGCACGATTTCTCGCCGACATCATCTGCACCACGAGACGGGTCGATGATGATCATAGTCTTCAGGTTAAATAGTATCAATATCTCTCTAACTGGGCAACAACGTGTGTTTGTTTTTTTATGTTCTTGTCTCTTTGTTTGGCGATTGTTTGGTGATTCGGTGTGTGTGTGTGTGTGTGTATGCATGTTTCCGTCGTGTTCGGCGTTGGATATGTGGAATTCGACTCTGCGTGCGGGCGACGAGGGCATTGTTTTGGTGGCCGACAGACGTCGAAGTTTGCTCTCACTCGGAAATGTGAGAGAATTCACTGTTTGCTCTGTCGCTATTGCCTTGTCCTCGTTCGCGGTCAGGCCAGCGAAGGGCTCCCCGGAACGGTCCTAGGAAGCGTCGTCCACGCGGAATCGAGCCCTCGCTGCGACATCTGTCAAAGTTGAGACCGTCTACCCGAAATATTGATCTTCACCGTCGAAGATCATCGATTCATCATGGAGGCTAGACACGTTTGCGATGTCGTTTCTCTCATATCTCTCTCTGATGAGGCGGATCATCTGCACTCAGTCTCGAGTACAACGGATCTAGGAGGCTGGTGCCGATTTTGCTTCTGCGTTTTAACGTGTCGTTTCGCTGAACAAACTACAGTGTCACGTAGTTCAAGTTACCGTGTTCTCGTCGTGGCTGGTTCGTTCAACGAGGCCTTAAACAATCCAAGCGGGCGCCAAGAACGACCTCGATCGTAACAAAAGTTCCGTTTTATTCATTGATCATAAAAAGCAGACGAATAGAAAATGAACTTGCGTGTTTCGGTCCGGGTCTTGTGACAC
>MNPL01013813.1:9989-21280 GCA_002081605.1 Tropilaelaps mercedesae | reverse complement strand
GGCGTGATCTAGGCTAATATAAAAAAGAGAGTGTTTCGATGTGTCGCGGCGTCTGCTTTTGTCTCCAAGAGCGCGGCCGTCGAGTGAAGTCGCGCGCGTCGTTCGTGAGTAGCCGCCCGCTTCCCCCCGTCGTGTTTCCCTCTACGAGGAGGAAAGCAGAGCAAGAAGGCTGAGGAGCCCCGAGAGCGAGCGCGAACGGCGGAAAGAGAGAGAAAGCGGCGCAGAAAGAGGATGAGTGTAGGTAATCACGTCCGCAAAACAGGACGGCTACCCGCAGATCGAGGAGGAGTACCACGACCTACTCCTGTTCTCGGCGCGCGCACTCTCTCTCATACGCTCGATTCCTCCTTTTTCCTTGCTCTAGCAGGCTCGCTGTTTAGCTGTATATCTCTTTTCATCCAGTTGGCTACCGCTTCTCGTAACTACCACAGCGCTACCGTCGCTTATTCTCTTGCCGGCGAACGCTGGAACGAAATGAGAGGGAAAAAGAGACCAAGGGAGACGGTTGGGCCGACTGAGCGGAGTCGAACCAGAGAGGACGACGAACCCCCGAGGACGAATGGGGAATGTCGGGGAACTGGTGGTGGTGGTACGCGAACAGTTGCTGCCACACACTTTCGTCCTATCTTCCCTTTCTGTCGCTCTCTGCGTCCGTGTCTGACCACACACACACACACACACACACACACACACATGCTCGTCCCCAATAAAACGCCTTGAAGCTCGACCGGTTGGCACACGGGGATGAACACGCGCATACGCAGACTTAAAGAGCTTCAGAGTGGAACCGGTAGACATTCCCTTTCTACTGATTTCCCCTTTCTTCCTCAGTCCTCCTCCTCCTTCGCGCTATCCCATGTTACGGTAACGTAAGGGAGGAAGTTTCTGCGACTATTCCGTGCGAGTGTCTATAGACGTATGCTTTAACTCGACGGTTATAGGAATCGCTATTCGAAGAGGCAGAGTAAGGGGAACTAGAGAGAGGGAGATCGACAGTGAAGAGAACAAAGGGGCAGGAAATCGAGGAAAAAGCGTTGGAGCAGACGGGGAAGAAGTGGCCGGTTGGAGAAGGCGATAGTACAGGCACATGAGAACGAAAAGACAACATGGAAGACGCTTTCTTGTGGAAAGCCGGGATTTGCTGCTACCCATGCTGAAAGGGACGTTTCGAATGGATCAAGGCATACACTCTGCTGAGTGGGCCTGTCTGGATGAAGAGGCCACGGGAGGCGGAGCGAGGCTTCTGTGTGAGCCGCTCCGATTGTGGCAAAGGAGCATCGTGATTTAAGAGGAATACATTAAGCACGCCGCCAAGAAGACGCCAGCGCATAAGAGCCACTCGCAGCTGAATGTACACTAGATCATGCTAATTGTAGCAGGGAACTAGTTATAAGTAATGAGAGTTCGGGTCGCTGTCCGATCACGTACCGTTGAATATCTGCTGAGACGAAGATCCAGTAGGGGTGACAGAGCCCCCAGATGGTGTGCCGGTCATTGCTGGAGTGGGGCTGCCGTAGCCACCGGGCGTCGGAGTGCCTGCAACAGGATCTAGATTTTAGGAAGGGCTCGTGTATTTGACAGACGACGACGAGACATTTGAGCGCGTACAAATGCAACAACAACAACAACTGTCGCCGCTCGATCGCCGCACGACCAATACGGTCCGCACGGACATACGCGGTAACAGAAGAATAACTTCGAGTAGCACCGCCTTATTCGTCTGTGTTAGCGCTTCAACAAACTATAAACTCGACGCATAGCTTTTGCCAAAGACCGTCAAGGCACTGCGGTCCCCTCCGAAACGGAATCTATACCGGGTAAAAATATCTGTACAATCTGTAAAATGGTAGCGTTCACACTAGCACCACACCGTGCGCGTGTGTGTGTGTGTGTGTGTGTATTTTGTCGCACGCGCACACACACACGCACGTTCAGCTCTGGAGACTGTGCCATAATGACTCGTATCTCACACAGAGGTCAAGTTGTTGTTGTTCACCTAGGCCCATATTGAAACGAGAGGAACAAGTGTAGAGGTGACTGTGCCTACCGGTGGACTGTGGGTGCCCGAGGTTACTGTAGCCGGTGTTGGTCTGCGGCTGCGACCCGGTAGCAGCGGAGGAGTTGTTGGCGTTGTTGTTGTTGTTGTTGTTGTTGTTATTGTTATTGTTGTTGTTCGCGGAGGTACTGTGAGGAGTGGATGCGTTCGAACCGTAGCCGCCTCCTCGCGGAGAGACACCTTCCGATGGTGGCCTTCCGCCTGAGAGACAGACAAACGAACGAACAAACAAAGCGGCAAACAAACGAAAACGTCGTAGGCGAGAATATGCCGCCGTGTCCTCATCAACACGCAACGTTGCTAATGTTACATTGAGCACTATGAGACCTGACATCATGTCGAGGGCAAGTGCCTATTGGGAAGTCCTTGAGCATAGAAGCGGCTCGACGTCCTCCAGCCGTCCAAACAAAGCTCGACTTAGTTAAGGGCATGGGACTTCGGTTGTTGGCCGTTGTTCGCTGCTCAGTTGGTTACCTTGAGTGTCGGACATGGACGGGCCGGATCAGCTTTGTAGATTGGTAGTAGACAAAACTCAATACCGATTGTCGATGTACCACTCACCGTACTCCTGTCCGTTCTGTTCGACGTTCACGGAAAGCTGACCCGAGTAGGCGTTGAAGCTGGATTGCAGTTGCCCATTGGGTGAGCGCGGCGAAGGCGAGGGCAAAGCCAGCTGATTATTTCGCGGTATCTGATAGAGCATCTCGGCCAGGTCGGCGGCCCGTTTCAGGATAATCTCTTTGGGCAGGCGTTCTGGGTCGCCTGGATGCCGCGGAATCAGCTTCGCCAGTCGCTGGAATCCGAAGTCGATCGTGGGCTCGTTCAAGGCTGCGACAACCACAGCAACAACAGCGTCATTTAGAATTGGCGAACTAAAACAGATCGTTACCCCTCCTCTTCCGCTCATTCGCTTGAGTGTCACCCTCAAAGGTGTCAGGCCTCAAGGTCACCCCACTAATAATTGTCATCATGATGATGATGATGATGAACGATTATCTGCTTCAGGTGTCGACGGGATCGATCACCTCGCGGTACTTACAGACGTATGTGAAGCGGCCGGGCGCGCTCTTGCAGAACTGTTTGGACTTGTAGGAGAGAGTGACCTCCACGGCCCCGGGTAGGTGGCGTGGGGGCGTCTGCACTCGGATGGCGTGCGGCGTAAGCATTTCGCTCCACACGAGCATTGTACTGAACACGACCTGAAGGCCCTCGAAGAAGTTGTCTCCGATGATGATTACTGACGAGCCACCTTCCGTCCAACCCTCCGAGGGACTAATCGCCTTAATGCACGGCGTCGAACTGAACGGAACTGCAAACAACCCCCGTCCACGAGCCGTACAGGGGGCAAACATACGTTAGATAAAGGGAATAGACAGCAGAACAAATCACAAACGAATGCCTCATACTGATGATGACTATGCGCAGCAGCCCTAGAAACGATCAACGACTATAACTAGACAACGACATGAACCGCCTCGCCCTAGAATCGCTCGGTAGAGTTTGCCACTGCTCGCGCTCAGATGACGACGCAGTGAAGGTCCGTGTCGGGCGTAAAAGACGCTCAACGACCGAGTTTGACAGTTCGTCAATCTGCCGCAACACTCGGACGCGCTGTCTCATAATGAACGAGCAGGCATTTCTGTTGGGCTGGTCGTCATAGACGTTGTTCGCCGCCGCCGCCGCCGCAGACGCGTCCATACGAGTTGAAGCGTCTTGAAGCGGATCTGTATTCAACTCAGGCTGTCTCCTTGGTTCGGCCTGATTCGGCCTCGGTGTAGCGCTAACCAATCGCGTAAATCGGCTTGGTCCTGTGCGTCGGCTTCTGCGAACACTCACTTAAGGCCACCACCAGCAGCAGTCGTCCTCGTTGGGTGGAGGGGAGCGGCGGAGGTTGAGTGAGTGTAACTGTGAGTCACATTTGTAACGGTGAACGCTAACCGATGTGCACTTCTGCATCGGCCGAACTAAGAACGAGGATGAAGAGGGTAAGTAATGATAGCAGCAGTAAGTGGACGATGCTGCTGCTGCTCCGCCTCGTCGTCGTCCTCCTCCTCCTCCGCCTCCTCCTCCTCCTCCTCCGAGTAACAAGCGCGCCTTACGACGTCGCTGTACTCCGAATGCTAAACATGTTTTATGGCCTAGTGGGAGCGGAGTTCACTCGAGATGTAGCCTTCCCCTCGGCCTCCTCACCTGTCCTGTACTTTTGCATTGTGTCACCGAGGTTTACAATTGTCGTCGGCTATTGTCGATGTTATCGGTTCAGCAGCCGTTCGAGGTGTCGCTCAAATATCCGCAGCCGGCGTACGAGTAGTTGTCCCAGTCAAAAATTGCTTGGGACCCCGTGAGACCGTTCCGGAGCTGGATCAAATCCGAACAACTCAGCGAAATCTTCATCGACCGAGCTTGTGCTCGCTCGCCCGCCGGATTCGAATTCGCTGCGGACGAACGGACGCGTTGAAGTGGCGCCTACGGAGTTGCGTCGAACCGTTCGGTCGTCGCATTTACGGCGTTCGCACAAAGATGACGACATCGGCACAAATCCCAAACAGACAAATCCCATTTACCGGCCAGACAGGCAGCGACGCCTCAATAGCAGTAGAACTCACTCCGGAGCAGAGAGCGTCTGAAAGGCTACGACGACTCTGTGAAGTTGGTGGGCGCAACCCTCCCCATTAGGTGATGTGGATGTTGGCCTTGTTGATGATCGTGGCAGGCCTGATGATGATGATGATGTCGATCATTCTGATAGCGATAACATCTCATTTGATAATGACGAGTCACGTGCCTTCGGGGGCCTTCAACGCCCGCCGCCGCCGCCGTTATTGCAGCGGGAGGCCGACGCGTCGCGAAGCTGAGTTGTTTGCTGCTCTCTAAGACGACCGACCCCCTGCACCGGTGCAGAAAGAAGCTTGCGTCGCTCGCTTGGCTGCAGCGTCGCTTGGCTGTAGCTTCGCTTGGCTGCGTGGCGTTACCACCCTCGAAGAAGACCAAGTCGTGGTATAACAAGGAGAAGAACCTCGAGGAGACAGAGGGGGGGTAGAGGAGGCTGGCTGCAGCTACTCCGCCAGGTAGGAGTCGTGGTCCACCCGGTGCATGTACGTGTATATAAGGTCGACTCGGGTTTCAAAGAGAGGAAGATGGCCACCAGATAAGCCAACGAAACGGCGGCGCGTTGGGAGCTCAGATGCACACTCAGAGACATCACTTAGGAGGACAGACAGAGAAGCGGCACAGTGAGTGGCACTCCATATGGAAGAGGGAGAGGACCTAAGCATTGGCTCCGACGGGCTCTGTCGGCGCGTACGGCGGGCGGAAAGGTCGTGTGCTTCTGCTTGGCTCTTGGTTGCCGCGATATCATCGTTATCATTTCAACAAAGCGCACAACGGCACTCGAGCGCTCTGTAGAATAATCATCAGCAGTAAACCTGCAACGGTCGGACAGCGACAAGCGTTGCTGCCATGCGAAGCGCCTTATTAAACGGCCGGTTCATACGAATGGGGGTTCATATGGCTGACAGCGAACGAGCGAGGGCTCTGCGCAACCTTTATTGCGCGTATTGCGCCTACAAGTTACAAATAGGGCCCATAGGCCCAATGGACGACCACGACCATGTGTAACAACACATCTCGATATCGACATAACTATTCTTGAGGTGTTGAGCCAGCTAATTAAAGGACGACTGCGTGCGTATACAAATGCCTTCGTAACGTCTACACAGCGAGTGAACCTACAGAAAACACGTAACATTGCTAGAACACAGTTTAAAGGGTACTCACCATCGGTAAAATGTGATGCCGGATTGTTTAAAATTAGATCTTCATTAAATCGGGCCCTCTTCACGTCGACTGAAAGTCAGAGCAAAGCATCGAACCGTTGAAAAAAGAAACATTATCAGCGTTCTCGTAGAGATCTAGTCTTTGCATACGGAGAAATGTTTTCTACAATGTTTATTCGAGAAGCCTAGCAACGCCGACTAGAATCCTCGTATCAGGTTTTAAGAAAAACTCACACGCGCTTTTTTTTTTTTTTACGGCTAACATAAACGCGTTTTGCTGTTTTTTTTCCTCCCTTGTTTTTCAACCGTCTATCGAAATACCAGCCATGTGCTCTGTGCTCATTTACAATCTGGAGACGGCCTTTATGTCCACACTTATCCGCAGTAGAGGGACGTGTCGACGTTCGAGTGACGTGACATTTGGTACTTTTGGTAAAAAGTGTGAATCCCGTTGACAGGATGTACTAGGAATGAGTACACCTGCCCTCTCAATTACTTCCTGCTCGGCTTTTCATCATGGGAAAAATTCTCCCTCTTTCTCTGTGTGTCTTCTCCTCTCGTTGTAGACAATGTTTGGCTGTTGCAATGTCGCCTGTCTATTGGAAGCTGTGACGCGGGGGCCGAGTCGCTGAGGGTTGCCGCCCCAGTGGGACTGCTGGCTGAGCCGGCAACGACGTTGTGTAAATAAGTGACCACATTAAGTAATAAGCTGAACAACTACCGAAATGTGTGCGTGTGTGTGTGTGTACGTGTGTAAGGAGCTAAGAGGAAATCTTCTCTTGGCATCCTAAGATGATTCACAATGGTCATCGCATCCATCCAACCACTTCACTGTGTGTGTGTCCCCTCTTCCTCTCTATCTCTCTTTGTTTCTATATATATATATATATATATATATATATATGTAAAATAGATTTCCAAATCCGTATTGTGATAGTTTAGCATCTTCTGCGTCTAGAATTTGCTGTGCAGGATTAGAACTGGACGGAGTGCCACAGCCCAGATCTATGCTCTCGTATGGCTCTAGAGCAGATCGGACGCGCGATCTGGCCTATCTATGTGTAAGCTCGGCTATTGGCTTGAACCCTGAGGGGGAACCCTTGTCGTGTCTGTCTTGATTGGCAAGTGGCAGGACCGTTCAGAAGTCCCGCAGGCGTTCGGCAATGAGTGTCCTTTTCATTTCAGCAGTAAAACTACCCCCCTCTATTCGAGACGGTGCGCGCCGAGGACCCTCGCTATACGAACCACAATAGAACGAAACTGTCTACTTTCGTTGCCGAAGAAGAACCCCAAGTCAACGGTCAGTCTTGTGACCGTCCCAATACACGAAGCGGATAAACTCGTTAAGTCTTCCCCCGTCCCGTCTCGTCTGAATGCTGCCAATACAATGTCCTCCCACTAACGGCGACACTTATCTGTTCTTCTTGAGCGATTTGGCTTTTAGGACTTGTCCGATCGACAACAACAATGATCAACGTTGCGCCACGAACAAAATACTTCGTTGCGGCGTCGACTGAGAATCGATCGAGTCTTCGTGATTCGGTCGTACGACGCCGTAACAGAGTTCGTCGTTCACCGGCACCGCCATATCCTGTGCCAATGTACGTTCAGGACTGGTTACCAGGACGTCGAGCGAAAATGCGATTGAAGAAGGTTTTTGATCTTAGCTCTGAGGTCGATCAGATGAGCGAGGCGTCTTCCCCGGTCTGAGGTCGACGAGAACTATGAAGGCGGCGGCGTTTTCGACTGAGAGTCACGGATAAAGCGGACACATTCATAGTCTAAGCCGGCCTAAATCGTTGGCGAAACAACAGCGCCGGCGGTAGGCAAATTATTTGCTACAGCGAATCAAGTTCGTGCTGCGAAGTTCTTCGAAAATTCGGTAGGATGGTCTTCTTCTAGGAGGACGTCTTCGCCTTGCTGCGGTCTCTGCCCCTCCTCCCTTTCCCTTCCGTATCTGCACTTGATTGATGGACTGCACTTGATTGATGGACTGCACTGCTTGTCTGTTGTGTCAGATGCACCCATAAACCGAGTTCCTGCACCTGATCAACAGTTTCTACTGATCGACAGAACAGGACGTGAGAGGCGAAGCGACCTGGTGAAGACGCGCAGGTCTCTCTTCCTCACTAATTGCCTCATGGTTTCTGGTCTTTTCCTAATCGAATCGCATCGCTACGATTTCGTTCGGCGCGACAGAAGACGCTACACAACGCTCTCTTCACCCGTAGTCGATCGCTTCCTATCTTCCTGCCAGGTGGACTGGAAGATCTCTATTATCTATGTGATGAGACTCGTAAGGATACTACTCCTCGGCGGCGGCGGCGGCTCCTCCATTCGCCTTCTTCCTGTCCCAGTGTCCTGCAGGACGCAGAGATGCTCATCGGCGGTGTGTGCGGCGACCGGGTTATTGTGTGCTCCGCAACGGCGGTCTGTTTGCTAAAAAGCTTATATCAGGCCAAGGGATCGAATGAGCCTTAGAGCGAAGAGTACGATTACATGGGTAAACAGATGTACGACACCAACCCCCGCACCCCATTCGTTTTTTTTTTTTCCTTTGCGGGTGCTCGTTCAACCGCGGACGAAGAACACCAGCCCCGCATTCGATTGGCTTGTGCCCCGCGCCCCGCGATCACCGCAAACACAACGGAACACATTGGCAACGCGTCGAGACAAAAGGCCACACACAAATGCATAATCTAGGCCCTAGTCCTAGCGAGCGGAGCAGGCGGATTACGCTAAACCATAGGAACCGGCGTCAGTGGATTGTTTTACGACGGACTTTGTGGTTTTGTGTGGAACTATTTTTGTGAACGGCCGCCCACGCCTCCCGATGACTAAGACAAGAGCACGGGAGAAGATCGAAATCTGCACGATCTACCGAATTCGACCGCGATCCAGGATCGCGTACGAGCAGGCACCTGCGCAACAAACGCCTCGACATCTTGCAAATGGCCAACGCAACGAACGGTCAAGGGAAAAAAAAACGCACAAAATCAAAAACAGCAATCGAATATCGCTACTACTCAACACGGACCACTACTTCGATGGTGGACAGAATCAAATTAGACATGCAACGGTGATTTCGTAACGAACAATTGAGCACGCGCGCGTGTGTGTGTGTGTGTGTGTGTGTGTGTGTGGGCGCGTGTGTGTGTGTGTGTGTGCGCGCGGATGGGGTTGGGGGAAATACTAATTGGCTGTGATGATGAGAGGAGGGACGCCAGGCACAGCACAAAGCAGACAGCAATTGCACCAAACATGTCGCCAGTCTCTCGTTCTACGGGGAAGTACTTCGAAATGTAGGCAGACAGATCGCTAATGATTGACATTAATATCTGTTGATTTGATCAAGGTGCACTTTGGCCCCGAAGACCAGGTCCTGCTGCAGGAAGCACCGAGACACTGAGATGTGTGTGGCTGACGATTTAGCGTTGGCTGATTTGCGACTGTCCGCCCACGCCTCGAGCGGGTAAATGTTGAGCGAAGATGTCTGAAGTGTTGATTGACTGACAGACGCTCGGTAGTTTGATTGATTGATTGATTTTTCATAGACTGATCGATTGATTCATACACACCTAGTCCAAGGCCGACGTTGGAGTGGGTGGATGTGGTGATGGGTGAGATGGGGTTGGGGCCTCTGGACACTAGAAGGGGGTCTATGAGGGGCGCCGTTGAGCCGCCGTGCAGTGAGGGCGCGTGCGACACGGGACTCAGCAACTGCTGCTCACCTAGCGTCGAATCGGAATCTCCCGCGTCGAGGCGCTTCGCTCGCCGACCGTGTTTGGAGTTGTTGTGGACGAACATGTTGTCGGAGACGGCCAACAGAGGCCCCTCCACGTTCACCTGGCTTGAGATCACCACCTGTCGGTAACAACACATCCAGATGAGTAATCACGAATAGTTCCAATGAACTTCGAAAGTTGCCTCCTACTAAGTTGAAAATTCGCTATTGTCTAGCGGGCTACAGCAGACCGATCCGGAAGGGGGGCAGTTTTCAGCAGGGCGCCCCTCGAAGATCCGAGCATCATGAACTTTAGTTAAACTAACCAGACAACAACGACACCGACAACAACGACACCGACAACAACGACACCGACAACAACAGCGTTGAGTACGTCTTGCGCAACGCCGTTGTCGATGACAATTCTGAACGTAATGGCGGAATCGCATCAAATCACCTGGTCAATAGGACACTCGTCCAAAACAGTTGCCACGTCTCTACGCTGACGTTCGCCAGACACCACAACAGGTGTGTGTGTGTGTGTGTGTGTGTGTGTGTGTGTGTGTGTGTGTGTGTGTGTGTATCAGACTTTGCCCAGCGGTGTCCGCATGATCTGGTCGTGGGGCAAGTCCTCCTCGCAAAGCGAGCAACGTTCCCCTCGGGCAGTTTTCATTTTTCAAAAATTCAACAACTCTCTATTGCCATGCTCCCAATGGGATAGGGCGTAGGCGATTGGGGGCCAACTCAGCCCAACTCGAGGGGAGCCAACGGGAAGCGGAGGCCACGGCACGGAGCCGAATATATCGAAGAAGGGCGCCTGAAGCAGCGAGGCCGCCAATACAGACGGTCCAGGTAGTATCACGCACAACATAGATCTGAGAGAGGGAGACGAACTCCAAAATGATCTTCTCTCTTCTCTGACCCTCCGACAGCTTCTTGGTCGTCCCATTCGAGGACGACGTTTCTCTCATTCGATCCACCGATAGCCATCCCTCTTCCCCAACCTCTGTCCCGATCTCCCTTTATCCATTGGCGATACATCCGGAGGGGGGGCCAGGACTACGTCCGACATCGGCAACGCCGTTACTTTGAACGAGCAGGCCTGGAACACCCCCAGGACAAGGTCTAGTGCCTTCCTCCTCAAATCCCGCAAGGTGGAGGGGTGGATGCCCCTTTTTGACCCTCCCTCCGTCTCTTTGGAGCTCTGATCCCCATTTTTCCCTTGAGAAGTGGATCGCCGCGCAACCTTTTGCCCGCTCCCGTTTTCGTGCGCTGGCAACACAGTCCTGACGCGCACGCGCGCACCTACTCGAGGGAACTCACGAGTTTGTCTAAAAGGAGAACAACAGCAAAGATAGGCAGAGATAGAGGCACAGGGAGAAAACAAGTCGGGACGAGAGAGCGCGCGCGCGCGAATGTGGCCGCGCAAAGTCGAGCGCGGAAAACGAAGAAGAACAAGAAGACGCCGCTGGTGGGTATTTTATCGTCTCGCCGGTGAACCACCGTTCGTTGAAGTATTTCGGCATTGATCGACCGCCAGCGGCTTCTCGTTTTCCTCTCGACATCCACCCGCCGCCTGCCTGGAGGGCTCTAACCCACTGCAGGGGTGTCGCCTCCGCCGAAGATCTGCTTGCTAAAGGGGGGCTCGCTCCTGCCGCAAGACGTGGCCGCTGTTGACGCCAGTTGCGATAACAACAATGACAATATTACAGCGATGCAGGGCCACCTTCGGAGC
>MNPL01013799.1:2227-20259 GCA_002081605.1 Tropilaelaps mercedesae | reverse complement strand
GGACTGCGGTGGACCCGCCTCAATAAAGATTCCACGCGCAGAAGAGTAATTGGCTTGACGTTGATGGATGGATAGGTAGCGGAAGAGAATTCCGTGGGGAGTAGGAAGACGATCACGACGAGGTAAACACATCGATTCTTCAAAGACGATGCTTTGTTATTTCTAGATTTGGTAGAGACATATCGTTGATGATCGCTATGAAGTGTTGCGGTGTGTGTGTGTGTGTTTGTGTGTGTGTGTGTGTACAGGAGCTGGGAGAAGGACCTGGGAGAATCTCGCACGAGAAGTAGATCAACCGTTTTAGCTTAAGAGTACGCTGCTAAGGTTTCGCGTGAGCCGATACAGTGTAGAGTTGAGCAGACCTTTTCAAGGTAGACAAACATCTACAAAATATCTGTAATAGTCTAATAATGGTTTCTATCGCAATGCAAGACGAGGTAGACAGCGACGCCTCCGGCACTGCCTGCGGTGCTCGCCGGAGCAGACAGCGGAGGACAGGTCGGGCCGTGACGAGAGTAGTTATTACCGATAGACATGTTCAAACGATTCACTGCCGTTGAAATCGAATGGCCTCACGAGTAGGATTTCGGCTGAAAGCTTTTCGGGTCTCGTTTGCGTACAGCAGAACGGTTTGAGTTAACTCTCGGTGAAATGACAACCTGTGCGGTTTGCCGTGATGCCGTGGCGGCAAACGAGCCGTAACGCTCGTAACGCACAAAACTTGTTTCGTCCACCACCATCGTTAGTTTTTCGCTTTAAAAAAAAACTCCAGAAATCCTCGCTCTAACGATGTTTATTCGATGAAAGTTAGCTCTCTCAAAACTCACCGGCCCGACATTGCCGCCGCACGCCGCAGGAATCGCTCCTCCACCGGCCGACGCGGGCGGCTTAACAACGGCCAGACGCGTCCGCTAACAAAGACAGTAGATGGTTGTTTGTTGTGCCCTACTGCGTCGCGCGTCAACTGACGCGACCGAACCAATGGCGTCACGTTGCGCCCGGCATTGTCCTTGTTTTGTAAATCGGGGATGTGGGGGGCAGCTGCGTTTCAGTAGGCAAAGGTCCTGCTCATGGTTGCCGTCCTTTTGGGCCGTCAGCTGCGTGGCCCTGTACGACGTCGACGGGGCGGTCGCGGCCACTGCTTTCTCTTCATTTGGCCACCCGAGGGCGGCGCAGGCCCTCGGCGGTTCACCGACTTCTGCTCCGAGCGGGTCTTGCCCCGCTCGGATCAGTAAAGTCACCGGGCAGGAGAGGGCGACCGTATTCGGCGACTCAGCGTAAATGTCCGCCCCACCAGATGAAGACCCAGTCTGTCGCTTCTAACGTTCGTCGAACATTCGATTTGCTTCGACGTCAGCCCGCCAGGGGCCGTCGTCCACCGTCCCAGAATTGCCTCCCCCCCGCCACCGCGCTCTTACTCTCTCCGGTGGGCCGCCAGTTGGGTCAACGGGTCTGCGCCAAAGGTTCATATTCGCTTTCTGCCGCCTCCCCTGATCGCCATTTTACGCCATTCGTCCGTTTGTATTGTCACTGGCAATTGCGTAACGCCTTAGCGTCTCGTGGCGGCGCCCCACCGATCAGAAGTGGGATGGGGCCGCTGCGTAAGCCGCCAGCACCAGCGTCGACCCTTCCCCTATCTCTCCCTCGGCTTCGGATCTGCTCCGGCCCGGCGACTGGCGTCAGCCCGTCGCTCCGAAGCGGTGAAGCTCTAGCGGATACGGTTGGGTGCGACAGAAACGACTACGAACAGCGTTGCGAACCGCGTGACGAATCTAGCGAATCAGGCGCTCTGTCCCCGTCGCGAGACGCGAGGCCTAGCGACTGGCGGACAAACGCGGCTCGTCGTTCGTCGACGCCACTAGAGAAAACGGCACTAGAACGCTGCTACTACTACAAGTGTTTGGGCTGCGTTCGAACTGCCTGCAGCAAAGCGAAACTCCCGCGACGACTCTTCCCTGAGCGACGCGAGTTGCGCGCAAGGCGGAGGCGCGTACAAGCACCCAGGTAACGACCGGCTTCCGTCGCACTCACGCACGGCCAACCGTATTCGTCTCTCTGCCGAGTGGGCGAGGTGACCAGGCCAACGAAACGCCACTCGGCAGCCGCCAGTGGCGAAAGGAAGATCACCGACGCGTACCAATCGCCTCCTCTCTTCTCTATCGGGACGGCCCGCCGAGTAGAGTACACGCGTAGCGTCCCTGGCTCTTCCCTAGCGAGCAGGTAGAAAGCAACGTCATCGAGGGCTCGATTCCGCCAGAAGCCGTCGATAGCTAACGGCTATCCTATGACGATCTTCAGCGACCAGGGCATGTCGAAGAGCGGCCGATGGTGGATACGGCAACGGTAAACACAGACACAGCAGCTGCTATCGGCTGCGCGTAAGCGCGCCGAGGTCCCGTTGAGTTCGTGAGTGCGCGGCGTCAGCCTTCGAAATTGTGCTGGTCCTCCGTTAGGCTGTGCTCTTTGCCAGCTGACGCTCCGTGGAGGACCGCTATCGCGATAGAGCGACTTTCCGTCTGTCCGGAGTTACGCGCCCTGACGCCGTCGTCGGTGTCCCGTTTTGGCTATTTTCATGCGCGTGGCCGAGATTGGCGCGCGCTCCTCTGGCTATCAAGCTTTGCGTAAAGCCATCCTCTCGACTCGACGCCGTAGCGTAGTGCACGTGGCGACGCGTTCGCAACACAACCGTAAGCGGAACTGGACTTGAGTGGCGGGCGTCCGTGTGCCGACGGAAGACGACATTGAGGCGGTAGTTGCAAAAGGAGGTGGCACGAAAAGTGGTTGTTCCGGGCTAACTTCTGCGCGCTAGCCGATCTGCGTCGGATAATCGACGTGTGCATGACGCGCGGCGAGACGTGTGACGCGTTCTAGCGTGAGAAATGTGAATGATCGGTCGGGTTCTCTAGTCCCTCGATGCGCGATTATCGAGGACGTTTACTCGAGCGGGGGCGACCGCAAAAAACTTAGCCATCCCGTCAACAACAACAACAACCACCTTCGTCTGCGACATTTTCCCAGCGATCCCTTTCTTCCCCTTCTGTAGTGCGTGAACTGTGACAACCTGCGCCAGAAACGTTGTGACGCCTCGCCGGTGGACGCACCTCCACCAAGTGAGGACTGGTCGGGCATTTTTTATTCGGGGACGAACGCCGTAACGTTCGGCCAGTCGAGGACGTTTCGTGATTTGTCGCGACGCGGCCGACGTCGCGACCATCAACTGGACGTCATGCAGGTGCTCATCTACGTGCTGCGTACGCTGGGCTCTGGGGTATTGGCGCTGCTGAGTTTGCCGTCATTCTGGTGCGCGGTTCTGGTGATCTGCTTCGAGGTAGGTTTCGCTGGCGAACGGACGTTCTCCGTAGCAGTGTTTAGTCGTCACACAATCGTCTCGATGTTGTTTGCACATTATAACGATATGGACTCGTTCAAGTTCGTTGTAGCTGTTCGACATGTCTATGGGTGGTGTCGCGATTCCGTTCTTGGCTGAAAAGTAACGGCCATCGGTTCACACTTTCACTGATAGAAGTACAATCGGCGTCGCGGCGGCGATACGCTGGGGGCCCAACATGTACGATTGACCCGAGCCACATCCGAGAAAAACGGATGCTGTTGAGCGAATTACTAACGCATTCCTGCTGTACAGTTGTGATATATATATGTATATATTTATGTATATATTTATATATGTTTGTTACTAGTCACTTGTTAGTGTATGAGTTTTAGGAAAGGCCGTCCCGCTACAGACACATGCTCAACCTCCGTTGGCCCCAGTGCTATCACACTGGCGACATTGGGATGCGACGTCTCAGGACAAGATGATGATGATGATGTCCAAATTGTTTGCGTGCGCCACTTAATCGAATGCGTTCATCCACAAGTGTCGTTCCACCACCACCACCACCAGTTGACCATTATTTGTATTCGGTCATGTACATTTTGTGTGTGTGTGTGCGTGTGTCTTAAATAATTCAGCGGCTGTGTCGCGTGATGCTGCTTACTCGGGTATCTGATTGGCGATAAACGCGTCAGAGGAAAGCTCAGTCCTAATTCTGGGCTGTCGGCGTTCCTATTGACTGGTGAACGTTTTCGATTGACGTGTATTGCGCTTCCATGAGCGTGGCTTTGCGCGTAGCTGTGCGACAGGAATCGGCGTTTTCCAGCGCATCGCTCGGCGCATTATCGTTCGACAACTGCTGCTGGTCGACTACGAGCAGCGTTACACTAGATACCCATGAGCAGTGTGTGTCGCACCTCGACGGCGGTGGCCAACATAGGCAACGAGTACGAGCCGTTTCGTCGTATATAATCGTCTATGGAAAATCCGTGTGGAAAATATCCCCCCGGGCTTACATAGGATCGGCATAGGACGGCCGAACATCGCCTAAATACTGCGATCGCATTGATTTGCTTGGTGTTGGCAAGCGACACTCACTACTGCCTCATCAGAACCGCTGTTATGTGATTGACTCCTGAACTACATCATCATCAGGATCGCTTGAGACCTGAAGTACCTTATTAGCATTCAACTGTGCAAATAAATTCCCAGTTATGTTGTCAGCACTCGAAAGAATCGCGCTATACGTGTGAAGTAGCACGACAAACTGGCCAACGAGCAAATAGTCGATTTCAACGAGACGAACTGCACCTTACAGGCAAGTAAGTTGATCAGGTGGCCATTTTATAAGGTATGCTCCTGAAAATTGGACACGGCCGTACGCAATAGGCCCGTCAGTTTCAAGTTTCAACGTACAGAGGTACTTTTCACTTCGTAGTGTAGAACGACGAAGTAGAACAATTGTGAAGTTCTGCGTGTACAGTTGTTGGGCAGTCATCATGGATGTGATTCCGCTCAGACGGATCTCGGGTTTTCACTCCATTGTGCTGGATTTCGTCGGATCTATCGATTCCGCTCGGAGCCGCAACTCGCGTTCGCCGACAGAGAAGCTATCAAGTCAAATGGTCGCTTGAGAGATTGTTGAAAGCGTTATTCGTGTTTCGCTTTTCATTTTTGTCATCCGCTGAAACGCGTCTTTGGGCTAGCTTCTCGGGACGGCATTACGGTGTGGAAGTAAACACTTCCTGCAACAACGTGTGCCGTACTGCCGGATCCTCGATACGAAAACCAAAATCAGATCTTCGCATTCAGAGTCGGCGGCCTTCCGACGCTGCCGATGCCAGAGCAGCTCGGCGAGCATACGACAGCTGCAAGATGAAAACCGTTATACAACACTTTTTTTTTCACTGTTATCGCATAAAATTGACCGACTGACATCCGAGTCTGGCCACGCGACGTTTAAATGCGTAAAAGTACTGCGTACCGTCGTCACGTTCGCTGAAAAATGCGTAAGCCTTTCGCGAAAAACCAGGTCAATCAGGCGAGCTACCAATCAGAGCTGCAGAACCTGCGACGAACTGCATTTACCCTGTGATCATCTTTTTCCTTATGGCCGTCGGAGCCGTACAGACATCGATAGCTTGGACGCGTTGCGCAAGGCAAACAAACGCCCGATGCATCAGACGACAGGAAGCTCTTAGCGGCACGTCGCTCGACGCCGATACGCGACCCGGACGTGGCCCATTACGTTCCCTACGCAGCTCTACATAGTTCTGAGCGCATTGAAATTCTAGGCACATGTGGAGCCTTGGCGCAGTGTCCTGAGTGGTGAGTTGTTTCCAAGCAGGTGCTGCTTCCGGTGACGCTCACAGAGCCGTCGTACGTTGCGTCCAAGTGATCACAGTTTGGACCTGATTGAGATCGGACGCTCCGTCCATACTCGGGACCGCTACATCCCTGGACAGAGTGCGCGGTTCGGCGCCAGCATGGCTAGGCCGGATCGGCCGGACAGGACAAGGCCTGATTGAACGCTGGCCTGAGCGTCACGTTCTTGCTGGCTTCTTCCGAAGACGGGTTGGGTTCGATGATCGTGGAAAAGTGGAAAGGATTCGTTTCTGTAAAATTGGAACGCAAAGCTGTACTTCGAACAGGCTGTTGAGGGATCGTAACGTTATTCGATTTGTCCAACGCGCAAGCCGAACAACCGGAAGTACAGAGTACAGGTAGCCGTGATAACCGTACACAGACAGCCCCATCTTTTTCTCTCTGGTTAATGGCGGGTTAATGGCTCTTTTTCTGCGCCTCTACTTACACCGGAGACATATTAGGCAACACTGGATTCTACGCGCCCGAGCTGGGGGCCAACTGTAACGCCTTGACCTGTTCACCGCACCCACAGGACGGTCTGGCGCTCCGAAAACCGTCACCACGCGAACCGTCCAACGGCTGAACTGCTGTCGCTCAGCCCATTAAGGAGCACAATTAAGAAGTAGTTAACAAGCAATTAAGAAAAGGCCTCTTCTATTTTTTGTTAACCATATCGAGTCGCTAGGAACGCATACGTCGAACAAACACGCCGAAACATCGAAGGCGCCACTTCCACTACAAATCGGACACGGAGTTCACGGTCCGAATATGTTCACGGCTGTCGTGGGAATCAGCGTAGGTTTATGTCCTAGAGGTATTTGACCTGAATGTTGTAGAGGATTAGTCAATATTGGCATTGGTTTCGCTTCATCTACTGGCGTTTTAATCCCTTAACCCTGCCGTTCGGCATCGTTTTCCAGTCGTCGCTTTTTACGGCGATGTCTGCACTCTGACATGGCGCTGCTGACGTGGTGTTGTTCGTACCAAAAAAAAAAGAATTCATATGTTTGTTCACTTGGAAAATAGGTTGAAAAATGAAATTGCGAGCGAACGGCCAGACTCCCGGGCAGACTCCTGACGTGTATACGGCTTTTTCGCTTCAACGGTCCAAAAAGCGTCGCTGATATCGACATTCGCCTGGCATCCCGGTCGGCGTCGCGCGGTGACAGACGCGTTCCGTGGTTATGCCCTGAACCGGTTTCAATTGAACAGTTTCTCTGGCAGCGACAGCGATTTAATTGCTTGTTGCCGCTGTAATTAAGCTTGAGCTATAAACATGGCCAAAACGGCCAGATGATGTTGGAAGGCTGAGGATGTAGCTTCTGTGTTTGTTGGACAACAGCGAACAACTGAGTGGCCTGCCACAAAGCAGGGAAACGCTCACCTCTACTCGGACTGCCTGAGCCCTGTTCAAAAATTCCAAACGCCGAACAGCGAAACCGAATAGAAGAACAAGACGGAGTAGGACAACACAAACAAACAGTAATTACGGCACTGGCGCACGTCCGCCTGAGCTCTGTCTGCGGGGGGCTTTTGCGGGAAAATGATGATCTGAAATTGTTGACCACCAATCCGATGACGGTGTCCTCTCCGAGGAGCCGCATATTCGCATGTTTTCTTCGTTGCCAATGTCGATATTTGACGCAAGAATCACCGCCCGCCCGATGTCACAAATCAGAGTGTGTCAGTCAATAGCCATTGGCGACGAAGTTAAACCGAAGCTTAAAACCTAAGCTTAAAACCGAAGACGTCGTAGACAAGTAGAAAGAACGCGTTGCTACAGAGGGCCTGATGACTAAGGACGGTTTCGTTGCCAAAGTCGCCATCGCGTTGGACGTTGTCAATGTCGGCACCGAGTTTACGAAATTTCGCCGCTTCTTCTCGTTACCTGAGACCTGACTCCTAACCTGAAAAATTTTCTTTATTTGCCATATTTAATCGTGACCGTACCGTCAGGCGTGAGCCGTCCAGTAGAGTGAAGTATTGAGCATCGATAAATCGGCCCAAGTACATGACAGGTACTGTCGATCCGCAGCTCTACTTCAGTTAGGTGACTTCAATAAGTACACGAGAGAAGAACGATTTTTCTGTTGGAGCTTCGCTAATGCTGACAACGACATTTATCTGATCACCTGAGCAGGAATACGGCTAATGTCGCTGAAGAAACATTATGGCCAATAACAACGAATAATGGACACCCACAAAAGCATTATCTCTGAATAATGGTAGCTTTTTTTTCCGCCGAGTCGCGTCCGTTCAATGTAGACGTTATATTTTATTTGGATATGTTTCCATTTTTGCTAGATCTGTCGACCGTTCGCCCGTCACAGAGGACCGTCATCCGATAGAAACATGAATTTGATGTCGGCCCATTGTTTCCGCTCAATCTTTGAGCGACCGTAGCTGAGATGTTACGCCGCGGCCATCGCGTCCGTGTCGTCACCTCCGCTCAGTGTTAGTTTTTGGCAGAACGTCGGCAAAACTTGATAGGCTGCCGATAAGCTCGAAAATACGCTGCCACATTTCACTGTTTCAGCATGAGCCCTGCCGTGTTTTCGAGTCTGTAGCCGCTGCACGAATAAATCGGATCCGACCCAGACATCAGGCGTTATCCGATGCCAAATATAAGTAAAAACGACCTAGTACGGCCATCACGGCCGGAACAAACGCTCTGCTCAGCGCATATTCGCACGTAGAAAAACTAACAATTCAGAACATCCATAAGGGAAGGGGGCGTCCACTTACGAGACCGCACGTATCGATACGTGCGGACTTAGCCGAACAAAAAACAGTGTAAACAATCGCTCGAGCCGAGTGGGCCTCGGGTGATATCCCCAAGAGGACGTCACGCTGCTCAAATCAACTGTGCCAGAGCTCAATGGAAGAGGGGATCGATGCCACCTTCATGTACACGTGTGTATAACCCATAAACGGCGTGAACGGCGTGATACGATACGTCGATGCTGTAACGGCCAGCGGACGATTCGTTTGCCGACCGTCGACACGTTGATGAGATGGAACTGGAGTGTCCGTTCGAGCTCGTTCCGAAGCTGGCCGATCTGGCGATCGGCAGCGACAAACACGCTCATAAACACAGAGAAAGAAGACAGCCTTGACAGCTGCGTGCGTGCCACTCGTACATGCGCAAACCGTCACGCACACATTGGACATGAGTCGAATTCCGGCGCGAGAACGACATCGCCAGAATTCACCATCAGACTACTCGATGGTGAAGTTCTTGGAGAAAGTACACTTTGGTTTCGTCGTTAGCTGGGAACGCATCGCGTTTCGTGGCGAAGTCATTAAACGACGCTGGCTGGTTAAAGCTATCCGCAAAAGCAGCCTTGGGTACGCGTCCGAACTTCTCGTGCACCACGCGCTGCACTTCTGTACGGACGCTGCATTCGTATTTGATCGCCTGATGGTTGCTGCTGATTATCGGGACATCGCATGCAAAGGTTAACGTGCGTACGCATGTGAGTTACGTAACGCCCGGCTCCGCGTCAGCTCCCGTTATGCCATCGGGTCGCCATTGACGTTTGACCGAACGACCACCTCGCCCCATCCTCGTGGCCTGGATCGTTCGAAGTCGACGGCGTTCGAAGCGCAGAGACCCACGGATCGATGCAGGCCGCCAGAAAAAGCGCCTACAGCCACGGTCGCCGTAGTCGAAGCCGAAGGCTCCTGCGCGCGTTCGATCTGATGCGAAACACTTCTGCAACGACTTCGTTGGGGTCGTTCGTATGTTATTTAGCCGTTTCGTTAGACGCCGGCCCGAGAAACGGATCAGCCTTCGGCGAATGGATGAAACCGTCACGACGAAACCATAATCAACGTTCATGTCTATGACGACGGTTTATGGTTATTAGCGATACGGTGATTCGTCAGTTTGCGTTCACGCTCGGCACGTCAGATAGCATTTCAAGCTAAGCGCGTGTTTTGTGACGATGCAAAGTAGCACGCCGGCCGTACGGCGTGCACAGTAATTTCGTTCGTTCGTTTGTTCGTTCATTCGTTCGTTGTGTGGCGAGGTATCGTGAGCGTGTTGCGCTGGCCACGTGTCATGTACGTGACGCGATCATGCAAACCACCGACCCGAGGACAGAGGTACGAGGTCGTTGAAAAAGGGAAGTAGACAAACATTTGCAAGAAAGCATATACATATATATATATGTATATTTAAACGTTGTTTCTATCAATCTATGTTGCTCCGAAACTATTGAAATGTTCAGGTATAGAATCGTGAGACGCCGTACAAGCAATGCACATTTGTTTACCGGTGCATGGATGGGCGTTGCTCCGTGCCTGTTTGTTCGGTTTCGCCCATCGCAAGCAGCCGCTCTGCATTTAGAATTCATAGCGCACACACACACACACACACACACACACACACACACAGACACCCTCCAACCATCCGTGTCGATGCCCACATAGAAAACAACCTTGAGCCGAGCGGCTGAACGGCACCGCATTATGATCTCTGTCGTTGCTTTCACTGCGTTCGTTTGGAAACATCACTTCACTCATTGAAGTAGCTGCCATCGTCGCGTCTGTTGCCATGGAGCAGATGCGTGCAATTGAGAAAACACGAGGCGGCCTCTTTAGAGGCCAGGTCGCTGAGACGAGAATGCCTCAATCAGGATTGCAGCAAATAGGATCTATTTGCTACCCAACACTATAATTTGCTATTCAATACAAGGCACGCGTACGATACAGTCACACGCTCCAAAATGCCCAAACAAGGCAAACATGAGACAAATATTCGCTTTTATTATACGCCGAATCGTCTCGTAATAAATATTCGCGATTGTTCGCCATCCCAACACTGCCTTAGGTGTGTGGCATGGCGTTGTACGAGGTACCCCTTACAGGTTAACCGTGTTATCCTGTGTCTATCTTGTCTATCCTGGACTATCGTCATCTACGCCTCTACTAGTCCGAATTCAGGTTTACGCTTACACTAAACGCAACGTTATTTCTTCGGCAGCGATTCTATGCGACTCGTTCGCTTCGATATCACTGAGCGCATTTAGTCCATCGCTTCGTATTGCCGCACCTCTGATGGCAACGCGATCGACGTTCAGAGCTGGATTCGGACTCCGGATGAATTCTCTGATCGGTACTTTCATTATATATCGCTAAAAGTCGTACACGTAGGCCGCGGCGACAGCCACAGCCTTTTATCGATACGGCGGACGCGAGTACGTTCTCGTCACCCCCCCATCTCCGTCGAGCCCGCCAGACGCTGAGATCAGACGCTTCACGAGTGTCGGTGGCAATCCAACATGACGACGTCGTCGACGGACGTAAACTGAGGCCAGCGTCGCTTTACAGCCGGAACGTCGCTCGCTGCGAAACTTGATGGCGAGCGGAGTTTCGCGCCTTCACCTCGATCATGGACAGCAGCTGTCTCACGTAGAATAAATACTTCTCAAGACGACTAACCGGATTGACGGGTAGAGAAACACACACAGAAGTGGATCGCGCGCGTTGCGTCAATTCTGTCGGCGGCACACATTTCGAAATTCGCGCCTGTTTCTTATGATCACTGCAAGGCGGATGCTGCAAGGCGAACCCCAGTGATTGGATCGATCAAACCCCCGCGGCACGCGACTGAACCGCCGAACGTCTCCGTCGGGGATGCTGTGACACGGACCGCAGCAATGAGCGATTCTGCGGCGATTTGTACAACCCGTAGCAGCAGAGAAGTACGCGCGCTCGTGCCCTGTAAATAGACCAGAGGGCTTCGTTCAGTTCTATTCGACCTGTCTGTTCCTAGCACGTTTTCCTCATGACGACACGCTCCCATTTTTTTCTTACCTACTCGGCGATGGCGCACGCAGCGACCCGCCAGCCTGGCGCCGTATCGGCCTCCCCCCTCTCTCTGTCATGTGTCAGCGCCATTTGTGGCCTCACCATAGAGAACATTTTTTTTAGCGTGTCGATAACCCACAAACGCAGAGACAGAAACGACGAAATTCGCCATTTCCGGTGACCTGACACCGTCGAAAAAATAGCGTCGAACTCCACTAAACCGGGACAGCTCCGTCGGGCGGTGACGTTCGCAGTTGCATTTGCTGCGCTTGGCATTAATTACGGCATTCATCACTGTTAGGCGTGACAAGTGGTTCGTTCTTCGTCCGAGCGACACACAAACCTGTCGCTGCGTCAATCTGCTTGCCTAAGCGATGTCGCGAGCTAAACGCTAGCGACGCACCATCCCCCACCCAGTGCCGTCAACCTACCCAAACAGACACGGATAGAGACAGGAACATCCGATGCCGCCCTACTTTGTCAGCCTTTCGTCGTCAAGCGAACTCAACTCGAGGAGGCGCTGCCGTATGATTTCGTTCTGTGAAATGCTGTTGAACACTGGACATCGAACACTTCTGCTGCTTCAGGGAACTTCGTTTGGCGTCATTCCGGTTCATCCTGTACAGTCCGGCACTTCGTACGCAGACAGCGTGGCGATGTCCTTGCAGAAGGGCAGCCACTTTCCATAGCAATCTTCACGCATTGATTGATTGTTATGATGACTTTATCGGTGAGGGACATTATTTGTTTCGCTGGGTTCTTCCGAGTCGAAGGCGCACTCGGCGTTTTCGACGGGTCACTCGGTTTAGCGGTAGTCGCACCGGTCCAATCGAGCGATTTGTTGTTTGTATGTAGTTGTTTGTTCACCAACGTTGCCATCGTGCAGCGATTCATTGTTCTAACGGACGACCCTATTGGCCCCGGGGCTTAGTATGCCCTTTTCTTCTCGTACGTTTTCTATCGACGCTCCAGCTCGACCTGCGAGCGCTCCTCTTTTCTATTCGGTGGACCTCGCCCCCAATCGTCTCCCCATCGATGATAGCTTCTCACCGATGATCATCGCGCGAGACGCCGAAGTGCCCCTGGACTCCATCCTCGAGTGAAGCTGGCCAATTCTTCGCACGCGATCGCAAGGACATGCGTAGAAGTCACTTCTGCGTCGCTTCTGCTACTGCCGGCAGGTGGCGAACCCGAGAAAGGGTCATCGACCACGCGGTGAAGTCGTCGGATGAAGGTGCGTTCACCTCGGGACTTCGGTGCTCAGTTCGGACGCTCCTTCAGGCATGTCCTACATCGCAGGTGTCACGTTCAAACCGAAGAACCGAAGACGGAGCGCATGGCTCATGAACGCGACCATGATTGAACGTTCTTCGTCCATCCATAGCGGATAACGTTCCTCATGAAGATGCTGCGTACGATGATCGTCATCACGATTGGCGAAATTCGGCCAAGAAGGCGGCGTAGCGGGAAATGCACCACCCCTTCCCCCCTTGCCCCCCCCCCATGATGAAGACAGGTTTCTTCCAGAACAGACATGCGGTCGTAATGTTGAACGGGTTAGTGAGAAAACATCGGATATATCCGTCTGCAGAGCTTTCTGGGTGTTTATGTGTGTGTGTGTGTCTAAAAGCGACATTTTCGCGTGCAGTTGCCACGAGAGCTTCCCATGGGAAGAGCTTGCGAACGATATTTCGGTTACTATAACAAAGCTAATCGACTGGAAATGTTATAGAGAAAGATCAACTCCGATGTACTAAACGAGGATAACTCTGCTATATCCACGAAAACGTCCTAATACATTCAAAACAACGATTTCAGCGAAGCTCGAGAAGGCGTACGACGTTCAGCAACGTAGAACGGCCAAGGTTGACCAAAAAATATTAACGCGGCTTCGATAAATGCTTTCCCCTGGGTGATACGAAGAGATGCCTGCGCACCTTTTATTAGCAAACCGCGCCCATATTCGTGTGCCTATCTCGTTGAACGAATCATTGCATAAGACCGTTTTTCGCACGAGTAGCAAACGAATCTTTGAGCGGTTTTCATGCTACTGCGACTCTCATGGTCAAGCGAACCCCCTCTGAGTGAGTAGTAGTAGTAAATGGCTGTGGACATTTGTTCGTTAGCGAGTGCAAGCGAACTAGGTAAATGTATGGCAAATCTGTAGGATCCGAGTGAGGGCAAATATGAGGGCTCGAACTGACACTGTCGGCGGCCCCCTGTCGTCGGCGTTTCAGATGTACGCGACGAACAATTCCCGAAACCTCACGCCGGTGACAGTTCTTGTGAGCCTGTTCCGCTCAATTGGCAGTGGAGAACAAGCGATTAGGGCGGCGTATACTGACGTGCAGCTTCTCCATAGTCCGTCAGCCCCCCTGCGTGCCACTCCCTTCATCGGTACATCGTAAACGTCAGCGTGTCGAGAGCTGCGTTCGATGCACGCAGAGAACGTGCGTCAACGTGTCCGAACACCTGGCGTTGAGTGCATCTCGCAGACACGCAACCTACCTGCTAAGTACAGGCGCTCGACGGTTGTGACAAAAGTTTGTGCACAGGGAAAATATATCGAATTCGGTGGCTTCGAGAACATGAGAGACGCCTGTTACGGTGAATGATTTCGACTGTTTTACGAATTAGTTTGCCGCCAACCGTTTTCTAACCGCCCGTCCCCCGCCGCGCCCTTCGGTTTTTGTTGATTGTCAATGGCTAAAATTTGGTCGGGGTTGTTGCCTACGGACCAGGATACAGTTCGTGTCCATATCGTTGCTGTGTGATGTTAGTATTGAACAAAACAAGAAAAACAACAACTCGAAACTAACGGTGCTTCTCGTTTTTCCCATTTGTTGTTGTTCCGGTGGTCCGTCTCGGTTTTCGGATCATCCCTTGCAGAGCATCATGTCGATGTCGTGCGCCCTACTGAAGTCACTCGGCTCGGTGCTTCAACAGCTGTTCTTCGGTGAACTGCGCATCCCTGAAGACAACCAGGGCAAGGACCGCTTGTGGAACTATATCTTCTACAAATTCATCTTCATCTTCGGTGTGCTTAATGTGTCACAGGTACGACCGCCGTCTGAGTCGGTGTTTTGCCTGCGTTAATTTTTCAACTTTCCATCTAACATTCGACAGCCTGACGATACCGAGAGAATTTGTTTGGTGTTGTTATTGTTGTTACTGCGGTTGTTGTTGTGTGGGTGTTTGTTGATGGTGCTGCTGTTATCGCGGTTCGTGTTGTTGTCGTAGTCCGAATACTCAAGTCCGTTTCCCACATCGTGCGCGTAACGTAAATAGCTACGTCGCCATTTGTCAATCAGAGAGATTCGAGATGGTTCGAAGGCAAACTCGGGAGCGGGCAATTCAAAACAACTCGACGATTAGATACGAATGGCGTTATATCAGCACAACCTGGCTGGACTTTCAGCTGGGCGTTGCACCCGGCCAAGAAGACTCCGCTTGCCAGCGACAGCAACCCCCCGGAGATAGGCGAATCTAGCTAGAAAAGCTGCGATCAAGCCATGCGAGTATGCGCGGCTCAAACCGACAAGAAAAGTTCGTTACCGATAGTCCCGTCTCGTCCGTGCCCGGCCGTATGCGATGTCACGTCTTTTTATCAGCTTTGTTGCCATCGGGGCCTGTGTCGCGTGACGGCTGGACTCCTCGTGGAAGGACCACCGTTGGCTCCGCGCTACGTGGCCGGCCGAAGGAATAATGAAGCCGTTTGCACTATTCGGATTCAATGGACGCGTAATTCTGATTGCCGCTTGGGAATCTGAGCTGATCTATCTCGGCCGGATGTAATCCATTATTCGTTGCACTTTCGATTTTCTCAACGTTGTGTCAACGGACGACACGCGTCGAGCTAGGCCGACACGCGGTCCAAGCTGAGTTCAGCTTCTGAGCGCGTGACAACGACGTACACGAGTCGACGGACGGGACGGAAAATTAGCGAAAAATTCAGCCGCTCGGGCTGACATGAGCGCGTGTTTTATTTTTCTTGTTGTTATGCCGTTGTTATCAGCTACTCATGTCGCGCGAGTTGTAAAGCGCACGGTAAAACGGTCCAGTCAATGTCCAGCCAATCTCTTCTTGCCATGACAGACGAGTGGATGTTACGTTCGATTCGAAACGATTTCTATCGAGATAGAGGAGCGGGTAAATGTTTTGAACATGACGGAGATCCATTCGCGATTTAAAGGTCGATGATTTACGTTTGGTTAGATTGCAAACGGCCTATCGACAATTGACCGCTGCAGGCAACGAACCGTTACGAGTTTAAAGGAGCAAAGCGCGGTCGAGCGCCTGCGAATCTTCGCAGACGAATCTTATTGACGACCGATTTTGATAAGAAAGCAATGCTTTCTCTTTGATGCTTTAGTTGGCTTTGTGCGATCAGGCCGCTCACAAATCAAGGCCCTGCTCAGGCCATTTGTTGGACCACTTGAAAGCTACCGCTCTATTGAATTGCTGTCTTTTCGCGCTGAACCGTTGACATTCCATAACGACAACCGAGTGCGTCGCTAATGAATTCAATTAGCGTTATTTGTGCGACGTATTTAGACGTGCGTGCGTTCGGCCAGCATGCGCCCATATTTCAGGGTACTTCCAGTTCAACAACGACCATATTTAGATATTTTTTTTTCATTCTACCAATCGAAATTGGATGGACTACGCCTCGTCATCAGCAGCATCCGGATTTCGTACCGTTTGGAATGCGGCCAGTTTCGAATTCAGAAGCGAACATTAACGCTGGCACTAATACAACTAAATACGTATGAACGTAACAGAAGTAGCTCTATGTTGCTAGCCAAAGAGATACATCACGCGAAAGGGCACAAAGCCCTATGTAAAATACCTGGGTACCTAAAAAACCGCAGGCCAGTCCGTGTCCAAAGGGCAGGCACGCTTAGGGAGGATGGCCCGGTCTCGTTTCCGAGTCGAATCCGTTGGACGCGGTCGCACTCAGGTACGTCGGTGAATGAAATTAGCCCGGATTTTCGGCGACCGCGCCAGACATCGCTATTCCGTGTGCACTCACATACAACGACATACGAATAGTCAACGCTGCCAACGCAAATAATCGCTCAACCGAGGAAAATAGATTAGCGAAATAATATTAACTGTCGTCACTCGGGCGTGACACGCCTCTGCTGCAGACATATGGGGCGAATGGCGGCAGGAACTGGCAGGCATAGTCTACGGACAGTTTTCCCTTCTTGGCTTTGAGCGGCTGTCGCTCGGCCACAACATCTGTCGGTTATATCCAGCATTCCACGATAATTCATCATCCTTCCACCCTCATCCCTGGCGTTCCAAGACACGTAATCAGCCCTTTCAGCCCAGATTAACAGAACACGTGGAGCGCTCTTTATGAGCGTGTCGCTGCTAGTGAGGAAGACAGGAATCCGCAAGCAAATGAAGTATACAAGCGTACATTCGCTGAATCGCCGTCAGGCTGCCGCCAATTCGACGTCACGAATGCCATTAGGCGAGCGTCCCTTCGAATCGTGACCCGCGCGGAAGGAAAATCCAACGATCGACTTACTCCGTGCGCCTCCGTGCGTGACCCGAAGCCATAACGCCCGAGCGTCATGTGAAGACGCGGAGAAGGGAACAGCAGCGACATCCAGACTCGTCGAAGCGTTGTAAACAGTCTCTTAGACACGTTTTTGCCTGATCCAGTCGATGTCGTTGTGCCAAGGACAGCCCTACGTAAGGCCAGTGTGACATCTTGTTACGCGCAGCGCTAGATCTCGCGCAAAGTCTAGCCGACTCAGAAGATGTCGAACCGCTGAGCCGCGTGAGTAGAGAAGTTCGATGAGGAAAACCACCAGGTGGCAGTCCCTCGGGTAATTCACGTAGACGACTGTTGCCATGTCCCCACTTTTCCTAGAACTAAATGTGCCACTTGGAGATGCATCGATAATAGACCTGTTAACAAGTTCGATTTTAATCACTGTCCGTTGAGCAGACTGTTGGTTTCGTTGCTTTTGCGGGGCCTGTTTATGTCGCTTCTTCGATGGGACATAAACGTGTGTATAAGCGTGTACGATCAAACGTGACAATGGCAAAGCAACGTGACAATTATGTGAAGGGATTTGGTCTGTGGACAGGTCAAATCTGCGAGGAGAAAATGCTAGACTTCAAATTAAGAGTTCGCATTTGATGACCACCATGTCCGCCCCCTCTTCTACCATACATCCGCGTTTTTATGACTCGGATCATATTTTTAAGTGCAGTATACAAACTATAAGTTATGTTGGCATTATGGCAATCAATTGTTCGTGGCGATCTCTCTCACACGCACATATACATAATTCGATGACATTCGTTATACATTCATGAATTATTCATTATTGTTATTATTATTAAATGGGAAGTAATCAGAACGAGTAGACAGAGCGAATGAAAAATACCTTTCATACAAGCAAACTATGGCTGACGGACACGAACACGCCCCCGAAGTCTGTCGAAAACGCGAATCGCTCATGCCAAAGTCGTAGAAAACGCGCCAACGTTCGCT